>JASDQU011177886.1:0-22449 GCA_032191745.1 Picea mariana
AGATTTGGGAACAGAGGGCCTTCCCTCATCATGTTGCGGCTTGATCCGAGACTGCTGTAGGCTTTCCCCTTTTTGTGAAGACCCTCATTGTTTCTTCTCTCTACCTATACACACATGATTTTGACTCTATGTTTGCACTCAAATCCCAGATCCACCAGGTGACAGGGATTCCGCCTTACTTTCAAAGACTCATCTTTGAAGGTCGACAACTCATGAATGGCTCTCTGCTATGGGGTTATAGGAATCTAAAGAATGCAACCATTTCTCATGTTTCTCATTTGTGTGGAGCGCCATCCTCCACTCAACCAATCTCTTACAAGCATGTTGTGAAAATAGGTCTTTCTGCTCCTTCGGGGCCCAAGGCTGAAGCCTCCGAAGCAAAGGCATTTTTTGGCTTTGCCTTCATTGTGGAGCGGTCCATAGAACCTCCAATAGTAGAGGTCGAAGATCCCCATGTTTGTGCCTCTACTTTTATCTACCGGTGAAAATCCCTCATATGTCGTTTCAATGGTCTATGGCCATCGGCTTTTGTGCTAAGGAAATGGGTCAGTAAGACATGGTCGTCAGATCATGAGTTGTTCTTATGCTCCAAAGGGTTCTTCATTGTTAACTTTGCCACAGAGGAGGACTTCCAACGTGTGTTGTAGGAAGGTCTATGGTTATGGGGAAAATCTGGTCTTTCCATGCAGAAATGGTTCTTTGATTTCAACCCACTGACCATGATTTCTATGACTACACCAGTTTGGGTAAGACTCCCTAATTTACCTTTGCATTTTTAGACTCCAAATTTTTCCCTACCCTGGGCAATGCGTTGGGTAGGTTTATCAAGATTGACACAGAATAGATATTGAAAGGCTTGATCAGCTTCGCTCGCATTTGTGTTGAAATCGGCCTCAGTCAAGGGATACCGGACAAGATTATTATTGATTGGAATGAGGATGAACCTTACACGCAGCTGGTTTATTATGAGAACACTGCCTTCAGGTGTCATTCATGTCAACAAACAGGGTACCTTCAGGCAACATGTCATTTGTCCCCAAACCCATTCTTGTCCCCCGGGGCACGGAAAAGGGCTAATGGATGGCAAGACCCCAAAAATTGTAAAAGTCGCTCGAACTCTTCATGTGACAACAAGCAGCATCACAAATAAACTCTAGCTCATCTGACATCTACAACACCATCGCAGTCTCTGACAAATGAGTAGTATCCAACCACAGACTCAAAACACCAGCCTTCGGCATCAGTACAACATCCTGAAACTTTGGAAATTTTGACTTCGAAACCCTGTCATTTAGCCTTTGCAAACTCCCCCTAAAAAGGATGGATCAAATGACATGATCATGGCCACAGCCCTGCTCTCAAGGGCTCTAAACGTCCTCATGAATCGGATAATTCAAACAGTGATAAAGAAGCACCCTTAACTTCAACAGCTCAAGTCTTTGGCATTTCCTCAAACCATCTGGATTTGGTGGTGAATTTAGCTAAGCTTATATGTTCCTCTAGTTGGATTGATGTATGTAAGAAAAAAGGGATAAAGAATCCTCTCCGGTCAACACTATCACCCGACCCCTTCTCCTTTTCTTTGTAATGTTTCATCTTGTTATGCCCATGTATTCCTCGTGGATCTCTTCTAGCATAGGTTAGTCTTCAGTGTCCCCCCTTTATTCTTTCTAGGGAGTCTTTTTCTCATCGTCTCGTTCCTTACGGGCAAGGTTGTCAACATTTCTTTGTGTCACTTTGTATCTTCGTTGAATAGAAGGATTTTCATCTAGCTTACAAAAAAAATATTACCCTAACCTGGAAATATTTATTTATTTGTTATAATTGTCAGTTTGCATATTTAATTTCACTTAAACTTGGAAATATTTATTCATATATGTCTATGATGTCTATACCATATATTAGATTCCATTTCATTTAACATGCAAACAAAATTAAGTAATTTTTTCACCCTAAAGAATGATTCAATTAGTACACACTTAATTCTGGATCTATCATGCACACCGACACAATAGGGATCATTATCAATATTATCATAAATAACATTATGTTGGAGGTTAATAACATAATTGACATCAAATAATATATAATCTATATATTATGATCAATAATAATTTATATGATATATTAGATTATGATCCATAGATTATTATATATGTGAGATCATATTTACATTATTTTAAATTATATCCAGATATAGTTATATATCAATATCAACTTTAAGAAAATGATCCATAGTAACATATAGATTAGATATAGAATTTACATGAATCATTGATGGATCATATATTAGGTCAAATTTAGTAATCCATAGTGTGTATAATGTGTATCTATCTATTGACTTATTCATGAATGAAGGTTCCTTTTTAATTAGGGTTTGTTTTTAGGGTCTTATGCGGGGTTTTAATATGTTGATATATCTTTGAAAGCAATAACTAATTATAAAAACAATGAAAATCATAGTATGATATTTTGAATAATTATTTAAACTTTCAATAATATTTCTAAATAACTATTAAGATGAATATTCAATCTAGACCAATATCAAACTTATGTTAGAGGACCAACCTTCTCTTAGTTGCTAATTTCCAGAATATTTTGATTGCTTAGAGACTTCAAATTTAGCTCATATTTATTATGTATCATATAAACATATAAGATTATTTTTTAATAAGTCTAATATGAAAAAAATAGTCGAGTTTTGAACATCCATCCATTTTCAAATTGTTTCAAATGAAAATAACAAGAATTATATTGGGATTAAATGTTTTACTAACATAATAGTTCAATATGAAGAGGATGAAAGGATTCTCAAGATATATAATTATGCTTTAATCAGTTATCAAAATGAAGAATCTTTCAAAATTCAAGAGGTTTGGGTTTATACTATTGATATCTTCCAATCATGGAAATTAAAAGAGAATGCAATATCAATTATTGAATAACTCAACAATGATATAACACAAAACAATAGAGCATATTGATTTTAGTGATGATATTAAAAAAATGATTTAGAGAAATAAGAGAGTTGAAATGATTTCAGCAATGACATAAAACAAAACAATAGGGTGCATTTATTATAGAGATGGTACAATGAAAAATTATTTAGAGCAATTGGTTGCTATGATTTCAATAATGACATAATGCAAAAAATACAATGCATTAATTTTAGTCATGACACAATTATAAATTATTCAGAGCAATTAGTTGCATTGATTTTAATAATAACATAATGTAAAATGATATGCATTTATTTAACTGATGATACATTGAAGAAGGTTGCGGCTAAGGGAAACCCTAGCCGCATACCTGTGTCTAGGCACAAACTCACATTTTTTTCTTTCTCGTCCACATACAAAAGTGAGAGCTCGGGGGTTTGGATATGTTCGATGGTTTTCGTCCTCAGGTACTAGTGTCAGGTACGGTCTCTTTGGTGCAGATCCTTGGCTGCAGTATTTCGACGTGCGTCCTTGGCCCTAGATTTGTTGCTTTCGTCCAGACCTGGAGTTTTCTTACTTAATCTTTTCGCTGGGTTTGTTCTGGCAGGCCGCCAGTGGCTTATTTGATGAGGTCTTAAGGTTATTTTAATGTGAAGCCCCTATTATGAGTGATGGTGTGGGTGCAGAGCTCGTTCTACTCCTAGATCTATTGTTTCTATCTTAGATCGCCCCTTCGGTTGCTCAGTATTGGGGTTTCCGATTTGTTTCTTGAGATCTTAGATGGCTATTTTCCTATGGTTTTGTCCCTTTAGTGGCCTGGGGTTTTTTCAGGCCCTCCTCCTTAGTTTTTGTCAGTTAGTTTGCCTCGTCATTTGTCTCGGGTGCTTTCTTTTGGTGTGGCCTCTCCTTCGATGTGGTTGTTGGCCATCCCCTTTTCTAGGATTCTCCTTCTGTTTCCAGTATGTTCAGGGTCTTATGTATGTTCATAGCTTCAGTTCCTTTGATGCAAGGGTGTTGGTGTCGTGTCTCAGTATCTATGGGTTAGGGTATCAGGGCTTTGTATATTTCTTCTTCTGGAGCTAAGTGTGGTGGGTGCCAGGGTTCTTTCGTTGCTTCCTATCAGCGATCTTACTCTTCTTTTTTCCATTGGTGGTTGGATCAGTGCGTTGAGGTCCTTCCCTTGGACGTGTTGTTTTGTTTGAGGAGCAGGGCAGCGATTTGAGGTCCTTTTTTTTTGGGCATGCCATGTTGTTAGTCTCTCTACCTTTGGCTTCATGGAGATGTGGGCAGATTGCTTAATGTTTATGGGAGCAGGGGTGTTTCTATTACTTTTGATCTACTTGTTTCTTTTTGAGAGAGGATTGCATACCGCTATGACCTGGTCTGTCTAGCTCTTGGATATCCTTTGGGGGACTGTGCTCACTACTCATTCAAGACAGATTTTGTGGGTTTGTCTTGCACCTTTGGTTTGGTACCAGTGTATAGCTTGGTGATTGGTCGCTATCCTTTGGCTTTTAGGGCTGTGATTTTTCTCCTTGATAATATGTTCATTGTATAGATCTTCTGATTTCTGACCCGATTTATGTTGGCTTCTTTGTTGGCCTTTTCGAGTTTGGATCATTCTCTCCAAGGATGTACAATGCTTAAAGCACCTACAGACTGTAATTTGGTTCTCTTCGGATGAATAAAATTACGTTTTTTTTCGAGGAAAAAAAACTGATGATACAATGAAAAATGATTTAGCATAACCATATTCATTTTAACAATGATATAACATAAAACAATAGGGTGCATTGATTTTGGTGATAATGATATATCACAAAACAATAGGGCATATCGATTGTAGTGATGATATTAAAAAAAAGATTTAGAGGAATAAGGGAGTCTAAATGACTTCAACAATAATATAACACAAAACAATATGGTGAATTTATTTTAGAGATGGTACAATGGAAAATGATTTAAAGCAATTAGTTGCTATGATTTGAATAATGACATAACGCAAAGCAATGCAATGCATTGATTTTAGTGATGACACAATGATAAATGATTTAGAGCAATTAGTTGCATTGATTTCAATAATGACATAATGCAAAAAATATGCATCGATTTAAGTGATGATACAATGAAAAATGATTTAGCATAAACAAGTAGTTGTATTCATTTTAACAATGATATAACATAAAACAATAGGGTGATTTCACTGATAATGCTATGAAAAATGATTCAATGCATTAATTAATTGAGGAAATTATATGAACTAAATTAGTATTCTATATTGATTTTAGTATCACTATGAAAAATGATTGAGTGCATTAATTAATTGAAGAAATGATATGAAGGAAATTAATCCTCTATATTGATTTCAAATGTGAGATACTGTAAATTATCAAGTAAAAATAATTTAGAAATAACGCAATGAAAACCAATTTCAAAACATATGTATAAGTTGGAGTCCTATACTTTGTTTGGTTATGTGTGATTTATCTATTATTATTTTCACATTAAAACCATTGTAATATTAAGATATGTAAAATGTGAAAAATTCGTGAGCTCTAAAATTCCTCAAGGTCTCACTTTTATTGCAATATCTCCAGTGAAATCTTTGCATGGTCTACAATTTCAACCTCCATTTCCATATGATCGATATAAAAATACAGGAAAGTGTGTTGGTGTGTGTAAGAGAAAAGTGGAATAAGATAGATTGAGATCAATTACTAAGTAATATATGATTTATTTAAAATCTTCATGATATCACTTCTTAATGATATGTTGTAGTATATATGTTATTCAATATCTTAACAATTCCATTTGGTTATTATTTGGATTCATAATGATGTAAATTTCAAAGTATCAAGTTCATCTTAAACATATACATATAGATAAATATTATCATCTAAAAATTTTGCATTCCTACCCACGACTGGAACCATCATAGATCCATCTTAAATCTGGATCTATCATGCACTGAGAGGGATCAACCCCTCGAGGGGAAAACCCTTCCTCAAGTTTTTCACTCTAAAAGGAAGTTTGCACCTCGAGGGATTTGATCCCTCTTGGTGCATGACGAATCCAGATTTAAGATGGATCTACGCTAGTTATCATATATAGAGAGGGGTAAGAGTTGGTTTATTGTGTATATTGGAGTCAGTGTTACAATTTTGTGTTTAATTGAATATTTTTATTTTTTGAATATTTAAGGTTGTTAAGAAGAAATCGTCAACATTAATGTAAGGAAAATTTCCTTGTTTTATGGCTTTTTTTTTCTGATAAAAGTGGACTCTTATTTAATATATATTAAACAAGATTTGGTTTATAAGAAGAAAGTTTTAAAATAAGGAAACATAATATATACTTTTTTAAATTTTAAATTTAAATAAATTTATTGACAAAACATTATGTGGGTGGAAGAAGGAGAAGTTGAAATTTCAAATACTTGGGATCCAAAACTCCAATACTAGGTGTGGAAGGATTGATTAAATTTTACAATTAACTAAAATTTTCATTTTTCATTTTTAATGTCTTTGGAATTACTAGTGGCCTCTATCCCTCATTTGTAATTACAATTTACCAATAACATTTAGATGTACTTATTTGTATATATATTATGTTATTATTTTATTTGTGTATTTATAACAAAGAATTAATAGTTAGTGGATTAATTTTAAATTCAAGAAACATAAAACAATTTATATGATCCTAATTGATAATTGAAAGAAGGTACTTAATTTTGGCAATCCAATTTTCAAATCAAATCTCAATATTTACTTATCAATTGGTATAAATCCAAGTTGAGTACATACTTTGGAGAAAGGGGAGACAAAAAGTAGGTCATTCTTCCTCCAATATGGGTAGGTTTGACATTTATCATATTTCCAAAACCCTCTAGTTCCACAATCCAACTAGCAACCAGTGAACCTAATAGTGTATGGCCCTAAAAAGAGGCTCTAGTTTAAATTTGTCAATTTTCACATGCAACTCTATGTGACTAATTTCATATCTGAAAATTGCTTCTTAGTGATCTAATAGTAAACTCTAGTTGTTATAACTAAGCAATTTTACATAGAAATTATTGACCGAAAAATATAGCAATAGAAACAACAAGATAAGAGATGAATCATCAACATATATGAGAATCAAAATGTATGTTCTGTAACTTTATCAGTTTTAGAAATTATGAGGGAAAAACCATCCCTCCCAACCAATACAAATTCACCACAAATCTGAGGACAAACTTGTCCTTCCAAAACCACAAAATATCAGCAAAATACTTGGGACAACTCCCAACTTACAAATCTATTGCAGACCACATGTACGGCTTGTTGTCGTCGCCTGTACTACTACTAAAATAAGCATGTACGGACCTACTCCTGCTCATAAAACTTGTACAGATGTACGCGACCACCCTTCTCTAACCCATGTACTTACGTGATTGTGTCGACTGCAACCTGCGTATACGTTATTCACCTTACTGCAACCCGCGTACAAACACAATTGTGCCAACTGCAATCCACGTACATACACGACTGTGCCCACTGCAAGCCATGTACATGTACGGAAAACTGTACGAACATTTATGTACAATTCGCTCCACTCGTAAAATTTCTTCTTTATGTGGTTGCCTCTCTCCTAGGCCATATTTGCTAAAGTTACAGACATTACCTTGCTGAAATCACCAAGCCTCCTAGCAAAAGTGCTCACTCACTTATGCTAACTCCATACTTGCACAATGATCAAATCTCACAATGACCTCTCTCCTTTACATACAAGTCCAATGAGTGAGTTTAGGAACCCTTTATAAGCTCAACAATTAATTAGAATATTTAATTCCTCTTTGTGGGTGTGACACCCCATCACAATCCCACAAATCCCATCAAGTTGCCCATGAGGCCCTAGCCTCATTTCTAGGTCGATTTCACTGAAATGAAAGGATACTCAAGTGTCAATGAAAATTCCCACATGCATGACACCTTAACCTCTTGTGGGAATAGCTCTTGAAGCTACAATATCATCAACACTCCCTCTTAGTGAAGGAGGTATCACATATACCATCATCTGAATGTACCTCTATCTCCCCTACCATAGCTGCACTACAATCCTCCTAAATGGTTGCTCCCTTTGTCACCAAAGTAGATCTTGCTCTATAGTCCTCCTGACTGGCTGCATCCTCGGTCATTGAAGCAAATCTTGTTGTCCAATCTGCCTCACTAGTTTCTCCCTCTGTGAATGAAGAAAATCTTGTTGTCCAATCTCCCTAACTAGTTTCTCCCTCTATGACTAAAGCAAATCCTACTACCCAATCTTCCTGATTGGCTGCCTCCTCTACCACTGTAGCAAGACCTGTTGAAACAAATGGATCCTCCATGGAGGTCACACAACTCTTGGAGGCCTTCTTCCTTTGAACCTCCTTTCTGGCCTCCTCAACCCTTGAAACCTGCCTAGAAGACTCCTCTCTACCACCTGCACCTGAAGGTAGATTCCCTTTGGATGAGTGATGCTCCATTTGATTCTGTTGACTCCCCCTGATGTCCAAATTCCTCTGAAATGTCCTGGGAGGATGCTCCTCCCTATTGGATCTTGAGGGATAAATCCTTATGAATTCTGGATCCCTTTGATCCGACACTAATGATGGGGATACCTACCTCATCACTAGTGGAGCTACCTGCTCCCTCTGAACCTATGGTACTGGTGGGGCCACCTGCCTCACCACTAGTGAGCTACCTACTCCTCCTCATCTATCTCTTTTCTCCTGTTGGTCATAGGATGCATAAGCTGGCCCATCAACCTATATAGGTTTCCCTTCCTAACTTCATGAACCACCATTGATCTGAAGCTATATCATTTGGGCACAAACAACTCTTGTCCCACTCGAAACAATACATGGTAGACCTTCTTCTCAATATATGAGATTGAGAGAACACTCCTCCTGAGTTCTGGCACCCATAACAAATTTGACACCCTCAACACCTTGCCTAACTCTAGTATGAACAATATTGTACCAGATCCTCGTACTGCATGCTTGGTTCCCATACCAAGCTCCACACACAATTCTAATCCAGTGTCTATGAAGTTGTTAAATAAATTTCGTGCACCTGTCATAAGGCAAGATGCTTTGTTATCCACCAAATAGGTCCCTTCTACTGGAGACTATACCCGAAAGGGTGAAGACCAACAAGATCTCCCTCTGGAACCTATCTGCAACTTCATCAACCTCTGTTGTTGATGCCTATTTTCTTCTTCCCCTTCCCCTCCGATGTGGAAACTGTGAAGCATAGTGAACATAGTCATGACACTCAAAACATTTTATCTTACTAAGATCCTTCTTTCGTCTTAGTTCTAGAGATACTTCTCTCTCTAGAGAATCCCTTCTCCCTGGCGAACCTCTTCTGTCTGGAGAACCTATTTTCCCCTTCCTAGTGCAGAATGAAAGGGCCTAGTTCTCATTACTGCTAATCTTCAACATATCGTCCATATCATCCCTAGACACCAACCAGGTCTGCAATATACCAGATGAATAATAATATGCGGAACATAAATATTAGTCAGCAATAATGGAACAATAAGATTATAGCTAGAACAATACCAGAATAACACCAGAAAGAGCACCTTTATTAAAGATAGCAATGTTCACTTTCCTCTTCGAGGGGGAAACCTCTAGCAGAGCAGAGCTCTATTACAATAATCTCCAAGACAAAAATATCCAATACCTCCTACTCTTATTTATACTAATTCTATTAGGTCTTCTTACATTAGGTCTTCTTACGTTGACTTATTCTCCTTTATTTATTAGGCCTTATTAACTAATGTCAGCCTTTGTTACACATAAAACATATCCTACTAACTAATGACCCACGAAGAGGGGTTAGGATTGGATCCTAACATGCCCTCCTCCTTCAAAAGTAGCCTTGTCCTCAAGGATGAAGGTGCATAACTACTAGAGTACGGTTGTTGGTTCCCAAGTCGCATCCTCTGGTGTTATGTCCTTCCACTTGATCAACACTTCCTTGATAGTTCTACCACGCAACTGATATTCACGAGAATTGAGGACTGCTTCTGGTTGGAGCCAAAGGGATCCTTCTTCATCTAATTCTGGAAGGATGGTTTGGACCCTGCAATTCGGTTCGACTAGTTTCTTTAGACAGGAAACATGGAACACCGGATGGATTTTGGAAGTAGTTGGAAGGGACAATTTGTGGGCCACTAAACCAATACGCTTGATGATCTAGTAGGGCCCATAAAACTTGGGTGCCAACTTGTGATGTCCCTAAGCTTTGAGAGATGTTTGTTTGTAAGGTTGGAGCCTAAGAAACACCTTATCACCTTCTTGAAAAACCCTTTCTGAACGATGTTGGTCCGCATGTTTCTTCATGGAATTTTGGGCCATGTGGAGGTTATCCTTTTGAGTCGCTAGGGTGGTTGTTTGACTACACTGCTTCATATGGGGTCATTTTAGTGGTCGTATGATAGGAAGTATTGTATCACCTTTCTTCCAAGGGGAGCCATTGCACCCACTGGTGTTGTTTGTATGAAGCAAAACATTACAAGTAAGTTTGCAAACATTTTTTGACTACTTCCGTCTGACCGTTAGACTGGGGGTGACAGGTTGTGCTCATGTTCAATTGGGTGTCATGAAATTTAAATAACTCTTTCCAAAATGTGTTGGTGAAAGTTGGGTCACGATCAAATACAATAGAGGTGGGCATGCCATGTAACTTGAAAATATGATTAAGGAAAACCTGTGCTACTAGTGTCGGTGTGAAAGGGTGGGGTAAGGCACAAAAATGAGCATACTTGGGGAGGTGATCAAACACCACCATGATGAGGGACTTGTTCCCAGCTTTAGGAAGGCCCACTATAAAGTCCATGGAGATGTTTGTCCACATAGAAGCTGGAATGGATAGGGGTTGTAGGGCTCTTGGAGACTTGATTGTTTCACCTTTATTATGTTGGCACACCTCACATTCAGTGACAAAGTGAAGGATATCCTTCTTCATGCATGCCCAAAAAAAAGAACGATGGGCACGGACATAGGTCTTTTGGAAGCCTGAATGACCCGCAATAGATGATGAGTGCAACTCATTTAAGAGCCTCGACTTGAGTGATGAAGAGGGCGATAGAACCAGGTGATCCTTATATCTGAGAATATCGTCATGTCAAGTGTATTCGATGGGAGGATTAGGGTCCTCCTGAAGGCGTTGAATTAACTGGGAGAGATTCAAGTGAGTTAGCCACTCTTAGCGTACTTCTTCAATCCAATCAGGGACCAATAAGGATAAGTCAAAGAGGGAGTCATCCTCCTCATGTTTTCTAGACAATGCATTATCTACTATATTGTCCTTTCCCTTTTTATATATGATTTCATAATCATAACCCAACATTTTGGTCAGCCACTTGTTTTTTTCTAGGGAGGATAACCACTGCTCCAAAAAATACTTCAGACTATGGTGATTTTTTTATCTGAAAACGACACCCCAAAAGATATCTCTGCCATCTGTGCACCGCATGGAGAATGACCATAATTTATTTTTCATATGTAGATCTTCCCAGATTGTGAACACTCAATGCTTTGCTAGTAAAGGCTACAAGTCGACCATCTTGTGTGAGTATTGCACCTATACCAGTGCCATAAGCATTTGATTCCACCACAAAGGTTTTGATGAAGTCGGGAGCTACTAGGATAGGAGTAGTGCACATGTCCCCCTTTAACTCTACGAAAACTTGCTCGACATTAGGTGTCCAATGAAATGCATTCTTCTTAAGAAGGTCGGTCAAGAGATTAGAATTTTTTCCATAATGGTGGATAAATTTTCTGTAATATCCTGTGAGATCGAGAAAACCCCTTAGGTGCTTCAAGTTCATGGGTAGAGACCACTCTTTCATAGCTTGTATCTTTTGGGGGTCCATATTACCCCTTCTCGACCCAAAATGTGTCCCAAGTATTCCACTTCGCTAGCTCCAAAGAAACATTTGGTATTTTTTTACAAACAATTGGTTGTCTTGCAGCAAATGAAGGACTTTGTCCACATGCAAAAGGTGGCTATCCCAAGTGCGGTTGTAGATGAGGATGTCATCAAAGAAAACTAAGACAAACTACCGAAGGTAAGGTTTCAATATTTTATTCATGAGACTTTGGAAGGTGGATGGGGCATTGCAAAGGCCAAAAGGCATGACCAAGAATTCATAATATCCTTGATGAGTTCGGAAAGAAGTCTTCAGAATATCTGCCTCCTTCATCTGGATCTAGTGATAGCTAGAGAGAAGGTATAATTTGTTGAACACACAAGCACCTTGGAGTTCATCCTACAGATCATCAATGAAAGGAATAGGAAACTTATCTTTGATGGTGAGTTTATTCAAGGCATGAAAATCAAGACACATGTGCCAAGTACCTTCTTTCTTTAAGACCATCACCACATGAGAAGAATATGTTATGGTACTGGGGAGAATTACCCCTGCCTCCGGTAATTTCTATACCATCTTTTTTATTTAATTTTTTTTAGCAAATGGATACCTGTAGGGACGTACATTGGGGGGTTGACTTCCCAACAGGAGAGGGATGTTATGATCATGCTCACCCCTGGAAGGAGGTAAGTCTATTATAACTTCAAAGACCTTGGGGTACTTGTCCAAGATTAGTTGCAGGCTAGGAGGGACTATCGGAGAGTCTTGATCAGTGACCTAGATGGAATGCAATTGAGAAATCACACCATGGTGTCCTTTCTTTCAACATTTTTTCCATCCTGTGAGTGCTAATGATTTCAGGAGATCCTGCTTGGAGACCTCGGAGGGTATAGGTGTGAGCCTCTTGGGTGAAGCTCATATATAACTCCTGATAATCCATTGTGAGTGGTCCCAAAGTGTGAAGCCATTCCACACCCAAAAACATATCACACCCCCCATAGAAATAGATAACATGTGGGTTTTCAGATGATAATCACCCATTTGGAGTTTGACATTCTCACAACGGCCCCCACACTTCATTGTACCACCATTAGCAATGAGAATTTGAAAATTAGAAATAGGGAGGACAAAGCAATGGATCTCCTTAGCAAGCCTGCGGTGAATAAAATTATGGGTGCTACCACAGTCAATCAACACCACAATCGACCTATGTTTGATGTATCCCTTGATATTCAATGTCTATGGGGCCAAAATACCAGAGAGGGCATGAAGAGATATGACAGGTTCCTCTGGTTCCATAGGGGAGGCAACAAAATCTTCAGCATGAACACTTGGTTGAGCATCATCTGGGTCAGGAGCCTCATCTGATGGTATGTCGTCATAGGAAGAGGAAGTTGATGCATCAATCCAGAAGAACTTTTGTTCCCTACATTTATGTCCCAGTGAACACTTTTCATCATAGTAATAGAAAATTTCTTGCTTGCGACGCTTCGCCATTTTTGTTGGAGATACCTTTTTGTACCTTCAAGGTTTGTGTTGGAACTGGGTTAGCCCTGAGGCGAGAATGGTTGGGGAATGTAGCCTTCAGGGGTGGATCCTGAAGGATGGTCTATGATTCCAATACTAATTGGCATGCCTGCAACCAGGTATTAGGATGATGTATGCTCACATGAGCCCTGATGGATTAATTTAAGCCACAGATAAAACATTCAAGGTAAAATTCATCAAATAAGCCCTCGGTTTGGATAGACAATTGTTCAAATGTCATGATGAAGTCTATGACTGATCTAGTTTGGTGCAGCTTAGTGAGATTGCCCAAAAAATGTGATTCCCTATCAATACGAGCACAAATTGCTTTAGTGAATATGTTCAAAGTGGGTAGTCCTAGATAACATTTCTTATGTCATTGCCACCACTACCAACGCTCTTGATCCAAGTACAAAACCCCTACATGGATTTTGGTCTCATCATCCCGAATATTATGAAGGGAGAAGTATTGTTCCATTTGAGAAACCCACCCGATTGGGTTGGAACCATCAAATTTATGCATGTCAACTTTGGGCACCTTATTCGAAGAGGGGAGCGAGACAAGTGAGTATGCTCATAATGGGAAGACTGAGGGTCCTCGAGATTGAGCTCAACATTCTTACCCTTGAGGAGTTGCTCCAAATCGTGGCATTTCTTGTCAAGGGATGTTTGGAAGTCAGTGTGCATGGAGGCAATTTGTTGTTCTAGGTTGGACACCTTGTCCTCCAAGGTTTCTTGGGACTGATAGCGGGTGGTAGGCATGGTGGAGGCTTAAGTAGAAGATGAGGTGTCGGGATGAAAATATGGGCCTAAAAATGATAAGTAATTGAGTGATAAAGACAAAGA
The DNA here is from genome assembly GCA_032191745.1 of Picea mariana. Lineage (NCBI taxonomy): Eukaryota > Viridiplantae > Streptophyta > Pinopsida > Pinales > Pinaceae > Picea > Picea mariana. The sequence goes on from JASDQU011177886.1 coordinate 14,214, forward strand.
GAGCAATCCAATGGGATAGGTCTCAAATAAGGGCGTCCTGGAAAGGGTTGGGTCTGCAGAGTAAAAAAAAGACTGAAAAATGAAGGGTACCATTACGATCAGAATGAAGAGAGGAATCCAATGGACCAAGTCTCAAATAAGGGTGCATCCTGGCCCCATAATTCCCAAACTTATGCAGCATCAGAATTCCCAATACTTCTGCAACGTCGAAATTCCCAAATTCTTAATAATAAAAAATGTCGGCAGGGAGGGTTTTTGTAGCGAAAAAATTGGTAGAGTGCCAAGTTGCACTGTAGTAGATCTCTTGTTTCTGCCCCAAGGGTTAGGTTTTGTAGGGTATCTACAGTCAATGGTTTTCCCTGTGTTATAGCTCTTTGATATACATGTGGGTTCCGACAGTAGTACTCAGCCCAATATCTCAGAGCACCAACTAAGGAGGCTAGACTGTACCCTTAGATGTACTACCCGACTACCCAGGTACTAGAGAGTATCTTCCCGAGTGTTGTTCTCGATGAAACTATAACAGTGAGGTGGCCCATCAGTTTATCTATGGAGGGTTGCAAGATATCTAGGTCAATCCGTATACATGTGTTGTATGATGCGCTACCACTCGAAGGGGTACCAACATGGGTCACAAGGGTGGCTAACAATGTACGCTTAAGTACCACTATAGTTCCTGTGTGTATGAGTCCCCGACCACGGGTTTATGTGCGAAAGGACAAATCTTTGTAGCTTAAAGACATTAGAATACGCCTCTACCCTAAAATAATTTACCCCACAAGTTCTTCCTAGGAACAAGCTTTGATACCACTTGCAATATACCAGATGAATAATAATATGTAGAACATAAATATTTAGCAAGCAGTAATGGAACAATAAGATTATAGATAGAACAATACCATAATAACACTAGAAAGAGCACCTTTATTAAAGATAGCAATGTTCACTTTCCACTTTGAGGGGGCAACCTTCAAAAGAGAAAATCTCTATTACAATAATCTTCAAGACAAAAATATCCAATACCTCCTACTCTTATTTATACTAATTTTATCCTCTAAGGAAACTTCTAGAGGAAGATCTTTCTAGAAGCGAAAGCTTCTATTAGGTATTCTTACATTGACTTATTCTCCTTTATTTATTAGACCTTATTAACTAATGTCGGCCTTTGTTACATAGAAAACATATCCTACTAACTAATGACCCATGAAGAGGGGTTAGGATTGGATCCTAACATGGTATCCTCCTAGATACAATTAGTCCATAGTCTATCAAAGTTTGGTAACTTGTCTCATGCACATATCCCCTACACAAATGGTTCCCAAGACCTGGGAATACCTCTCAACGCTACATTCACCAACTCATCATCCTCAACTATATCACTAATCGTTGCAAGTTGATCTCAGATATGAGTAATCTTCATAAGGTAGCTCACGACCATGTCCTCACTAGACATCTTGACAATTTGAATTTGGTGCTTCAAATGCAACTTCCTACTAGTATTATTGTTTCGGTATAGACCTACCAAAGAATCATACATATCCTTGGCAGATGTCTTATCAACAATGTGAGGGATCAAGTGATCCTTCGCGGATTCTAACAACGCCCACTTTTCCTTCACTTCCTTCTTAATGTGTGTTGTCAATTCATGCGGATTGGTAGGAGTTTCAACCACACTCTCAACATACTCCTTGAGGTCATTTTCTTCCAATAGAAGGAGAACCCTTACCTTCCAAGCCCAGAAGTTGGTTTCCCCTTCCAACCTGTCCTCGAGCTTCAATGTGTTCGCCATTTTGACCTTTCCGGAACAAGAACAAGAACAAGAAAAACACTCCTCGGGTGTTGTATCCCAAAGAATGTGTCTCAAGATGATCCCCTTCTCTTTAAATCCCAAGCTCTTATACCATGTCAATTTTCACATGCAACTCTATGTGACTAATTTCATATCTGCAAATTTCTTCCTAGTGATCTAATAGTAAACTCTAGTTGTTATCACTGAATAGTTTTACACTGAACCCATTGACTGAAAAATATAGTAGTGGAAACAACAAGATCAGAGATGAATCATCAACACATATGAGACACAAAATTTGTGTTCTATAACTTTATCAATTTCAAAAATTCTGAGGGAAAAACCAACCCTCCCAACCAATACAAATTCACTAAAAATATGAGGACAACCTTGTCCTTCCAAAACCACAAAATATCATCAAAATACTTGGGACAAATCCCAACTTATAAATCTACTGCAAACCACCCATACAACATGTTGATGTCACATGTACTGTTGTTGACGTCAACCAATATAGACTTGCTCCTATTCATAAACCTTGTATGAATGTACGTGAATCACCCTTCTGCAACCCGTGTACATACGAGAATGTTCCCACTGTAACCCACGTATACGCTATTCACCTCGGTGTACATACGCGATTGTGCCCACTGCAATCCGCGTACGTACGTGATTGTGCCCACTGCGACCCATGTACATGTACGGAAAATTGTACAGACACTTTCATACCATTCGCTCCACTCATACAATTTCTTCCTTTTATAGCTGCCTCTCTCCTAGGCCATATTTTTCAAAGTTACAGACATTCCCTTACTGAAATCACCAAGCCTCCTAGCACAAGTGCTTACTCACTTATGCTAACTCCATACTTGCACAATGATCAAATGTCACAATGACCTCTCTCTTTTATATACAAGTCCAATGAGTGAGTTTAGGCACCCCTTCTAAACTCAACAAATAATTAGAATATGTATTCCTCTTTGTGGGTGTGACACCCCATCCCAAACCCATAAATCCCATCAACTTGCCCATGAGGCCCTAGTCTCATTTCTAGGTCGATTTCACTAAAACAAAAGGCTAATTTGGTGCCAATGAAGATTCATACATGCCTGACACCTTGACCTCTTGTGGGAATACCTCCCGAAGCTACAATATCATCAAAAAAATTAGTCACAAGTGGGTATCAATAAGATAAAGGAGGAAGGGAAAATTGCTTATTGATAAGCAATTTGTCAAGGCAATGAGCGAAGGACTATTTAGTTATATGTAGTATAAATTTTATATTAAAATTTTAATAGTAGTTTTTTTTTAATGGTGTACTTTGTTTTGTATTTTATCTGTATTTATATTGAAAATGTGCTTTTGATTTCTTAGCTCTATTACTTTGAACCTTTGAAAACAATCATTAATCTCTTGTTTTTTTTAAAAATATTACAATTTATATTTTTTTATGAAACTAAAATTAACAAGATATTAATTTATGTGAATGCAAATTGAAAGGCAATAAAAATAATGAAAGGTGATGATTTTTTGTTTGACAGACAAGGGTGAACACCAAATTTCAGCACTTATGGAGCAAAACTAACCAGGAGAATAAATTATAAGAAAGTATTCATTTTATTTTACAATTATTACTCCAATTTTATTTTCTGCATAAATAAAATTACATATATCATATGTATAAACATTAAAAAAAAAAACCTTCTAAAGTCTAGCTAAGTAAAAATATAGAATAATCGATGTACTTCTCAAAATAATCTGCATGTTGTCAACAAAAACATTTCTAGACTTTTATAAAAAGAGTGTATCATAAATTTTCCCAAAGGTGCCTGAAACTATTACCCAAATTCCTAAAAAAAAAAAGGGACACTTTTGAATAGTCCTCTGTATAAACATTCAAAAAAAAACCCTTCTAAAGTCTAGCTAAGTAAAAATATAGAATAATCGATGTACTTCTCAAAATAATCTACATGTTGTCAACAAAAACATTTCTAGACTTTTATAAAAAGAGTGTATCATAAATTTTNAAAAGGGACACTTTTGAATAGTCCTCTAATAAATTATTTTCATATAACACTCACAAGCTATTGCTCAATAACAAGCATGAGTAGTCCTTGAAATAAAAGAAGCATCCGATAAATCTAAGTGAACACCATAATGATCCACCAAGAGTTGTCATTCTCTTCGTAATATATCAAGGTCTTTTTTATAAGCTCTCTGCCATCATGTTTCTCTCTTAGTAGATGTGCCCATATGATATGAGGTGAAACCTGCGTAAATCTAAACCTCATCAAATAATGGTTGCATAGTAAAGTTCCTCAAAGCATACACCTTCCTCATTCATTTTATTAACAATAGAGAATCTCCAAATAACTATAGATGAGTTATGCCATATTCCATAACCAAAGTCAAAAATAACTTCAAAACTATAAGTTCAAAAAAATTATTTGAACCATATCCAAATCCATATTTAAACCTTATTATATATGTCTTTAAGAAATGGATTACTTCACTTGCCCCTTCCAATGGAGGATCTCTTTGAAAAGCACTAGCACTATCAAAATATAGGCCCAACACATATTCTTATCTATGATTTCATTTATGATATGTTTTGGGTTCTTTGCAGCCATGTTCTATTTAAAATAATTGATACTATTATAAATATTTTCAAGATAAAAACTGTGTACGTGGTTTTGACACATCCAACGTTTCGAGTGGACACTCTGCCTATCATTAGGGACACAAAAAGCTTATATGTTGGAAAATAGTACAGAGGTTTGAATTTAAAGAGGAGGATAGATAAGTGACCGTCGAATGAGAATTATGTATAGAATTAAATAACATATTCAAATTAGTCGTTGAGATTAAATATTGGTGAAAAATAAGTTGTTGAGAATAGAAAAATATTAAAGAATTCAAATTAGCCATTGAGATAGAGTTGTCGAGAATAATAAAGAATTAAAAAGTGGTTGAGATATATTAATAATAATAATAGTAAGATTTCTGAATAATTAAATAGTTAATAATTACAAATGTTGTTGATATAGATTACAAATAATTAATAATCGATAATAATGTTTATATGAGCCAATAATAATGATAAAAATATAAACTAAATAAATTGAATAAACATAGAGAAAACAAAGAAATAAGTAGGCTTTCGCGCGATGAGAATAATGAAACAAAGGGAACAGGGAAAAGAAAAATGAAAATATAAAAAGGAGGGAGTGGATGGAAACAAAACGACAACCGAAAACCAATCAAAGGTGGCCTAATGATCAAGGTGGTGAATGGTGAGTTTCCAGGATTGGCTAAGTTTGTAGCAATCTTTGTGATTAAAATTATTAGGATGTTTTTCAATTTCAAGAGCTTCCTGAATGAGTTGAGAGGATTAATAGGGGGCTTAGGCTAGAATTTTAGTTTGGTCAAAGAAAATAAGGTGTTTGGATTTAAAGCGGTGGTTGGCGATAGTTGATTAGGAGATTCATTTATGGGTAGCATCAGCTATATGTTCTTTGAGATGGGATTTGAAGGATCTGCGAGTTTGACCTATGTAAGATTTTCCACAGGAGCAAGGGATTTGGTAAACTCCTGGGCCCAGCATCAGGTGAGTATGGCAAGAAAGAGACAACTTGAAAGGTGAGTGTGGCAAGAAAGAGACAACTTGCATAAAGGAAGTTGTTACAGAAAATTCATGTTGTATTATGGTTGAAAATTTAAGAAAGAGGACATGGCTGAAAGAACATCAAGAAGAATTATTGCCCATGGAAGTTGCATGAAGCAAGGAAGTAACCATATACATAAGTATTGAATTGAAGTTGCATTGGAAGTGTATATTTATTATTGAATACCATCTTACATTGTGGAGTTGGGAACACTTATGAATCATAAAATTGTTAAATGTTAATAGATATAGAATGTATGTTTACTTGATGATTATTGTAGGAACAATGGAAGAATGAGTACTTGGAATGATGAACACCAATAATGGTGATATTCCAAAGGAAAAATAATGTAATATCGGCTACAACGAAATAATACATTGGCAACAAGAAGAATACAATGCTTAGGAGCAAAGGCATGGGACAAACAAAGGTCCAACAAAGTTGGAATATGTAATGTGGGAAGTATGCCCACAACTATTATGATATTTTGATGTAAACAAAATATTGATGTAAAAATTGTATATATGAATGCCTATAATGTGAAATGCACAAAGGACAATGCAAAAATAAAGGGGGAGGGGAATATAAGACCCCAACTTTGATCCCTAGAATGTAATGAAATGTAAATATGTGAATTAGGATGTGAGCCAAATAGTATGGTCGAGGGCCAAGGAATGTAATACATCACTAGTTGCGATACGAGGGTAAATAAAATGATGGGAGGATATGACTCCATGAGAGATGAACAAGAGGGGAGCTAAGGGGGCCAAAAGGGGCCAAAGCCAAAAATATTATAATATTTTATTATAACCCAAATTCCTTACCTTATCTTATGTAAAAGGCATATCAACCTTGAAATGCATGCAAAAGTAGTTGGGGAGGACTTCCTTGAGTGCCAAGTGGTAAGTTAGAACATGCATACTTATTCCTTGTTTTTTGGAGTTGTCCATCATTTTTTCCATCATTCTACTATCACTCTACCTGGGGAGTGAAAGAGTAATGGAGACAAACTTGTAATGGGGGATGAATTGTATTTCTATTGTGAAAATTGATACTGAGAATCCTTGTAGATCCCAACATTGAGATTTTCCTAGCCAATCTGTGTTGAATCTTGGTAAGGGGTGTGGGGGATCCACCCTTTGAGTTGTGTATACTAAAGGGGGGAAGAGAGATGGTGATTGGGATGTTGGCATGAGTGATTAGGCTGAAAATTAATAGGAATTGGGTTGAGAGAGTACTTGTTTGTCCTTGTGGACTCACATCCCCAACTTGGGGGTGGCCTATTGCAGAAAGACTTGGTGCAATAGCTCCTACGGCTGGGATGAACATCCGATGTCAGCAGTCAGTTCATGTATTTCATTATTAAAGATAAATGGTCTATTATTTGTACTTCTATGTTGTTTATTATGTGTAAAAATGGGTTAAATTTTCGTTTGCTTAAAGAATAGTTCTACATTTTATATTTATGTATACTTACATGAATTGCATGAGTTTGCATGTATAATATCATCATATGGAATAGCAGAATAGTTATATGGTATCATAATTTATGGTATGGTGAATTTGTGGAAATTAGAGAAAATTTCCAAGTACCCCACCATCCCAATAAATACAAGGGTGGTTGGGTACATGACAATCCAATTACACATAGAGAGGTATTGTAAGATCCAAAGCATGAGAAGCTATATAGGGGTCTCCCTTGAGAAAAGATCATTTTGTTTCATAATATTTTGGGGATCCCTTATGCATTGCAAATGGAGACTTGTGTGAATCAATGAGCTAAGAGATGTGTTCATGCGCCTTCCAATAATGAAACCAAGGATGATGCTCCCATTGATCATCCAAATGTTCCTTAACCACCTCCTTGTCTAATTTCTCCACCTACTCTACCTATTATGGATGCACCACCTAATTAGAAGGTGTGCATGTATGCAGAATACATTTTTACAAGAGTTTAAGATTAGTTTGTTGACTATATTCTTAGAGGATGTATTGATGTCTCTAGCTCTAGCATGGGACTTAACACTAGATCTAGTGGCAATCATTAACATTGATGGACATGTATATTGAATTTTTCCTACCATTCATGTTCATTTGAGAGGCATCATTATGGTTATTTGATATTCCCTTTTTCATATCATGTATATGGTTTAGTCAATATTATTTCATATCATTATTTTTCATTTCATTTGCACATTTATTAATTATTGGCATGTTTGATTTTTCATATCATGTATATGGTTTAGTCAATATTATTTCATATCATTATTTTTCATTTCATTTGCACATTTATTAATTATTGGCATGTTTGATTTGATCGTTAGTTCATGATGTTGTGTTTATAAAATATAGTATGAGTCTATTTAAGAATTCAAAGTATAAAAGTTTATGAATGTATTTGTTGTTGGCATAATGACATGATGTGTCTCTTCTATTTATTGTTTAAAGAAATAAAAAAAATATCATGGTTTGTTTTAATTTTTTTAATTTCCCTTCATTTATTTTTCAACCAACTTCTTATTTGTCATTTTAATGAAAGCATTAATGAAGACTTTAGTGCAAAAATGGACATGTGATTGTAAATAACTATGATTATTATATCTTTAGTACTTATCTAAGTGAAAGATAAGATAAAAAGAAAAAAAATGATAATTCATGATTCATCCATATACACAACATTATAATGCATTATAATGAATGTATTAATAAAGATTCTAGTATCACAATTTTAATGGTTATTTTAATTATACTAGTATCAAAATTTACATGTGATTGTATTATT
>JASDQU011177888.1:5336-24570 GCA_032191745.1 Picea mariana
CTTGCTCCATGAGGTAATTGGTCCAGGTATCATGGTATGTGTCACTTTTGATCATTATAACCTTTAGATATATGCATCTTACTCCTTTTATCTCTAACGACTGCTTGGATCTTACATTAACCCACTTGACCATGATTGGGGGGATTGACAGGGTGTCCTAGCAAGCCTGTACCCACAGGTTTTGGGTTGCCACTGGGGGGATTTCTGAAGAGCCATTGTCCGCTCCCATCATATCATCACTTTTTCATCTTATCTCCCGCTCATCTGTCCCTTTCCCCTAGTTCGGGCATTAGGATGATCTGTTTGTGGGGTTGCACCTTATCTTGTGGGAAGAAGGGGCTAAGGGCCCAGAAGGTAAAAGCAGCTGGTAAAAGATAAAAGCCTAAAAATGAAACCTCGAGAAGCCTCGCCCAGGGATCCCCGAGAAGGCAGTAAAAAGCCTCTCAATAAGAAACAAGAGGGACCCGAAGAAAAATAACAAAACAAGACCTAGCCAAGAGGATAGGGGGTCTCATCACGAGCCAACCTATTATGTTCATGGGTGCCTAACAGCATGACATTGCCACTATCTGGTTACCACGCCAGGGCAGTGACCTTTGGTTGCATGGCCAAGGGAAAGGGGGTCTCATCACGAGCCAGCCTTATCATCTATATGAAAGTGCTTGTGGGTAACACTGTCAGCTCTGGTCACCACGCTAAGGCAGTGTCCTCTAGTTAGTCCTTGAAATAAAAGAAAAATCAAATAAAGAAAAGTAAAGAATAAAGACAAAAAGGGGCTTGGAAAAAATTACATCCATGACGGGTACAGCTCGCCTTCTACAAAGGCACCCACAGGTAATATCATGCATCCCTGGCTCTCACTCTACCCGTATGTCTGGACATCCCTTATCCACACCACCTCATTTTACATGGCTTGGATGATACCCCTTGGAGACTTTCCTTTCCTTATGGATACTAGCCCAATAGGGTGTCTTGTCCTTTTCTTCGGCCTTGTATTGTAGGTCTTTGTAATGTCTTTGAGCTATTGGATGATATATCAGGGTTTTATGCATATGTTTGATAATATTAATGATGAAACGTGATTAACATTGCTATGATCCCTGTGACTAATGAGCCCATGGAGGGTGAAGTTTTTAATGTGCAGGACCATGCCCGACAGACAGGTACCATTTGGACCGGTACACATGGGGAGATGATTAGCTCAGACCTCCATGGGGCTGAAGAGCCCATCAGATGGTTGCTGAGACCTGTCAGAGGGGCAGAGATAGGACAGTGCTTGATTGAGCTTTTGCACCTGAGAAGAAGAAGGACTTTTCACCAGAGGCACTTTGGCAGAGCCCGACCTAAAAGGAATGACCCATTTTCAGTGGAACGTTGGCCTTGGAAGGCTCAAAGCACCCCCATTCTTACCACGACGTCATGGTCATTCTTGGAGGCAGACTGGGCAGCAGTGGCACGGATGGCATGTTGGAGAGGCCCCTGGAGGGTCAACGTTTTGCTCCTGGATGCCTCATTTGCCCTAAAAGGGGCTAGCGGCTCCCTTGAAGGGGCTTTTACCTTTATTACAACTCAGTTAGGGTTTTATTTTGACATTTTAATGTAAAAACAATATGATTTTGGTTTAAAGCCTTGTCGGCTAATTTTTATGACCTAAAATTAATTAAAGGTCATGATACAGTGTATATTGAGGAGTTTTATCCTCATTTTGACATAACACAAACTCACTCTCCTAGTGAGATCTGATTTTTGCACCTTTGTTGGGTATTTCATCTTTTTGAGTGAGGCGCACTTGTTGAAGGAAGGCTTTTCTTGGCATTTTTGGCATTTCTCTTGAAGGAAGGTTTACAACTAGGGTTTGCAATGCTATTTCATCATGATATGTAAGTGTTTTTTCTGCAAAACTTCTTAATTGAATGGTTGTAGTCTTATATTCTTGCATTTATTATAAATTTTGCTGATTTTAACACCCTAGGAGACAAACACACAAGTAGGTCATTGTCTCATGTCCCCTAAAAGAGAAATTCTCAGCCATTGAAGAAGGAGGGAAGAGCCTAGCCATTGCTACACTCTTGTTACTTCTTCCCTTATGCTAGCCGTACTTTTTAAAGGTCAAGAAGGAGGAGATGTTCCAGGCCCAGGTTATCTACACATAGGGCCGTCCTGCTTCTAGGGTTTGGTGATAGGGCCTTGCCTTTGCAACACTCTCCCTCACCTCACTCTCGTGTCTTGATGCTAGTCGTTTTGCCAAGATAAACCTAAGGAAGGAGGAAAGAGCACGAGGCCTTGCTTAAGCAACACCGAAGTAAGCCTCTTTCCCCTAGGGTTTTGTTTCTGGGGCCTTGCCATTGCAACACTTCAGAACTCTTCTTTCTAGTCCTTAGCCATTTCCCTTCAACCTTTGTGTCCTCTCTTGAATTGACTCCATTTACCCTTAGGCACTGATCTTAGGTCTCCAACGTTGAAGTGATAGTGGTCAAACAAACTCTTAAAACTCTTATAATTTGAAACCCTAACTAACCACTAACCCTAATAAGGCTGATGTCATCCTTGGTTATTCCATCTTGACACAACATTTTCTGTTGATAAGCAATTAGATGGTGTTTTAAAGCATTTATGGAGTAAGGGATTGATTGGATACATTGTTTGCTACATCATCTCGATATTTATTGACGAATTGATATTTTTCCATTGCTATTATTGATAAACATTGATCTCGTCAATATCTATTGCTTATACATTGATATCAGATAGTTATATGAAGTACTAACCCATTGAATCATAGCCTGCATGTATTGTTTTGCTGTTGCTTTGTTCCGGGCAGGTGTTCTCATTTGGGCCTACACTTCATTATTGGCTGTTCAGCCGGACTATCTGCTCTTGGTGGTAATCTGTGAGGAGAGAATTTTACTTTGACCTTTACACCTTAGCCTCTTCAAAACCCCAGGTTACCGGGGACGTCTCCCCTGGGCCTAACCTCCCTAAAGAGAAAGAACCTCCCCATTGTGGTGACATTGGGTGGGGTAGGTTCCTGTTACGCCAGTTTGGCCTCTATCTTCTAGCCTTTGACCTAGCTACAAACTGTGCGATAACACACCCTTAAGCCTTGATGGCATACTCACCCATGAAAACCCCAAGTGCTATGAACGACAAGTGGCTTGACAACTCAACAATATGGACGATGGATGGCATGACAAGTAAACAATACATATAACAAGTGGGTCAATCACGAAGTGCCATGTGGTAGATTAGATAAAGACACATTAGCAGGATAACATCATGGCAAATGGGTTGGCAGGTATAGCCTGCAACTGGTATGTAGGTGGACGAATGGGATGCAGACATGTGGCATTGCAACGCCAGTCTTGAGGCATAAGCAAGTATAATTCTAGTGTTGAAGGGGGACTCTCATACTCCTTATTCTCTATCCTCAAGTGGGTCAACTTCATGTGTCAAAGGCTACGGGCTATCCCTGTGAGAGATACAGATGCATTCCTAAGGCCCAATGCCCTGCTAGCACGTCAAGCCAATTGGCATGTAGTCAACACATGGATCAATCACAAAAGGCCACATGGAAAACCAACACACCATACATGTCAATGGGGCAATGCCAACCGAGAATGATTTAGATGAATGGGGAGTTCCACATGACACCAATGTGGCAGGATGTGCCAGCAATACACGTCAAAAAGCAGGTGTTAGGTGGATGAATTCTGATGGTGAAACACGGCAAAACCCAATTGATTGTGAGGCATACAAAAAATATTCTAAGCGTCAAAAGGCACCCCCTTCAATGTATCCCAAAAACCTACATAGATGGAGTATTATTATGTACTTTTACAATCCTGTTAGCCACTTTGGGATACTAATGAACACTAATTTAAACTTCTTTCTTTCTTTCTTAGCGCCCCCACTCCCCGCGACTTGTCTTGTTTGTGTTCTCAATGCCCTAGATATCAAGAATCTGCTGCTGGTAATTGCAGCAACATCTGCACTTGCCACAAGCTAATTGTAATAAATTCATTTATTCATTGGAAACAAATATTTGCATATTCTTTAAAAAAATTGGCACTAATCATCTAAATGCAATTCACATAAATCAACAAAAGAAGAATCTCACAGCTGATTTTATCACATCAAGAGACTTATGATGCACATTTTGTTTCTCTTGTGCATTTATAACAGATACTTCAATTCAAAGTTAACTCCGGATCTATTCAGCACTGAAAAGGATAAAAAATAAATTGAGTTGCAATTTCTCAGTGCTTAGAAGGCTCAAAGTTAAGATGGGTCATATAGTTTAAATATGATAATTTTTTTCCAAAGAAAAAGCCATATGTTTCTAAGTAGAAAGGAATACATTTTGTATTACCTCTAGGGCATAAAAAAAATGCTCGTATTGAGCATACCTAGAAAGATCTACAGTGGAAACACTACCCGTTCCCACATACATAGTCCAATAAATAACAGTCCAAATACATCAAGCTGTTTTCCTTATTAGCCTTAAAGACTTCAACAAAAAAGGAACTGTCCTACTCTTAGGATTCTATGAAATATTCACAACAAAGACAACACCAATGTCCTTATGGACATACAACCAGTCAAAAACATTCGATCAATAAAGTACATGTATTCAATCAAAGAAAGATCTTGTTACAGATTTCACTTCTGTAAGATGGGTCATATAGTTTAAATATGATAATTTTTTTCCAAAGAAAAAGCCATATGTTTCTAAGTAGAAAGGAATACATTTTGTATTACCTCTAGGGCATAAAAAAATGCTCATATCGAGCATACCTAGAAAGAGCTACAGTGGAAACACTACCCGTTCCCACATACATAGTCCAATAAATAACAGTCCAAATACATCAAGCTGTTTTCCTTATTAGCCTTAAAGACTTCAACAAAAAAGGAACTGTCCTACTCTTAGGATTCTATGAAATATTCACAACAAAGACAACACCAATGTCCTTATGGACATACAACCAGTCAAAAAAATTCGATCAATAAAGTACATGTATTCAATCAAAGAAAGATCTTGTTACAGATTTCACTTCTGTAATGATGATGGTACCAACAGTCATCTCCAGCCCCTGTTTGGACAGTGAATTTAGTTTATATATGATATTGGTATTTAGTTTTTTTTTAACAAGCTTTCTCTTATCATGAGTGAGGCTAACGTGCCCAGATTAAGCATTACAGGGGATCCATTAGCGCAACTCAATTTCGCCTCTCTTCAGCTAAGTTTCCGCGAGTGGGGGGTATCTATTCTGCCAAAGTTGCCCAGGAATTGCACCTGGCCTTACCGTTGTTGCATGTGCTGGCGCACATTTACAAGCATGGGCACAAGCACTAGAATGTCATTCGCAGGACTTAAACCCTGGTGGGGGCTATATTAGCTACCTGCTTTCACTGACCAGGCAAGTTGCAAGTTGCACTTGACAAAAAAATCACTTTCACATTATGGATTTTATTTTATTTTGATTTATAAGCAGGGATGTTACACATCTCATCCATACTGAACTGTTGAATGCACCTCACTTCTCTTGATGCAATTATGAAAGTTGTTGACATCCCTAGTGAACATGTTAGACCTCGTAAACTATGGGCACTTCTAATCAAATACTCCAACTGCATTGACTTTCAACTTTCATCTACTTTTATAATGGATAGAAATGGGTAATTAAGATCATATTTGACTTTTGATTGACCTAAGGAGCTCTACATAGAGGCTTGGGAAGGAATGTAGGCAATATATCCTTTTGCAATTTTTTTGTTGTATAGGTAAGGAAAAAGTGATACTTGAAATAGAGTCAACAGAACTCCATGAATGTACTGGTGCATGTAGCTGTTCCTACTTCGTTGATTTTCCCAGCTGCAGTTAGGGAGTTTGGCCTTTCAAGCGTGCACTATCTGGGTGGACTTTTAGACACTGCCTATGAAGGTTGAGAAGAGAGGCTACTCTCTCGGAATACTGCAGTTGTTTTTGCGATGTTCTTCTCCAATTGTTGTACTAACCAAATTTGCATTGTGTATTCTTGTCATTCTCCTTTCATCATTCCTGTTAGCAAGCAGAGTTATCAACTATCAATCATTTCACAACACACACACACACACATGTATTGATTGATTTGGTAGCTTAAGGGATTATCTTAAGATATGTACCTGTGTATTTCATATGTAGCCCTCCATGCATGCTTTTTAAGAAATTTATGTGAATTGATTTCAGATTTGCTAGGTATTACATCTCCTGATCACAGTGTCTGTGTGAGTATTATATCTTCTGTTTATTCTATTAAATTCGTTCTTAATAGATTCAACACTCATATCTGTCAAATTCAATACTCGTTATCAAACAAAAGGAAAATCAAAAGAAAAATCATACTTTATTAAAAAGTATTCACAAATGCAGCATTGATTTTTTTCATATGGTGTGTTGAATTCGTAGTCATAAATGCAGTAATTCATTGTTTGATAACAGAAGCATAAATCAATATCCTACTTTGGAACCAATGTTAGATATCTACCACAAAGGTGTGGACAATGTTGTTGATGAGTTTAAAGCTTATAATAAGTGGACAACTACTGTAACTTTGCATGCTTTTATGTGAATGGTAACTTTTCAGTCATCCTCCTTTTGCATGGTTGTGCTTATATTTTTGTGCTTTACATAATTTAGGAGTCAACCCTGTACGTGACATTAGAGCCATGTGCTATGTGTGCTGGAGCCATTCTTCAGGCTAGGATTGGAACTGTGGTTTGGGGAGCTCCTAACAAGCTTCTGGGAGCTGATGGTAGTTGGATAAGGTATGCAAACATTGATTATTTTGTTGTTTGTAAAAATTGCATTTTTTATTTCACGTTTTGTTAAAATTAAATGGGAATTTCATCTGTATTTGTTTTGGGCTTTAGCTATGTATTAAACATTTCTACAGCTAAAACGGGACTTCATGTCACATTAAGGCATGTGCTTGAAGAATTGATTATGTGAATACGAGTGTCGTATGAATTTTCCATATAGGAATTTGTTACCTTCTTTAGAGGCAAAATGGAATATGTGTAGTTTGGAAAAGGAAAGCATCAAGATCAATGTGACGTTTACAGAGGCATTGAATGTAGTTTTCAAGGATTTAAAATGAGTCAATTACTTTGACTGTTGATGAAGAGGCCAGAGCAATCATGGCAGTTTGTTAAGATCTTTAGGACTGGCTTTGAAAACTAAGGGGCAGTGAGGATACTTTTAGTCTTCTCTAGTTTGATACAATCAGCTGATAGGAACAAGATTAGAATGCCAGAATTCATTTTGGAATACTGTCATTTTATGCGTGCTTTTTTTTCACGTGCAGAATCTTAGTAAGAGGCTCTATGTCAGAGCCAAGTGTTTTCTGAGACTTGTATTATACACCAAGATTATCCTAACATATTCCTTTTGGTGTTGTTGTAGAAGCTGTCCTCATAGCTTGTCTTGAGGATTGTGCTTTTTTTTCACGTGCAGAGTCTTAGTAAGAGGCTCTATGTCAGAGCAAAGTGTTTTCTGAGACTTGTATTATACACCAAGATTATCCTAACATATTCCTTTTGGTGTTGTTGTAGAAGCTGTCCTCATAGCTTGTCTTGAGGATTCTATCACAGGATAAACGCACACAGATCATAACCTTGATTCTTTAAGAACACTTGTAACATTTACTGTTGCAGTCTAAAGAAGGGCTGATAAGAGCAATTTCCTTTGTTATCAATATCAAGTCCGTTATAGTCATTTTGTATATTTTCAATGATAGTGGTTGGTGGTGTTGATGTATTGAATACTTTTCAACAGCCAACCAAATCTCTATCAGGAGTAAAGCTAGGTTACCATACGCCTTGCATATAGGGTGCCAAGAGTCTAGACCCTGGGCTTCTGTGGGACCAATGTAGCAAATCTTTCCACCTAATTGCTAACAACCAAATCAAATCTAAAGCCATAAGCAGCATAAAGTTCAAGGACTTTAAACTAATAAAGGAGCATCGGTTGCTAGGCCTAATTGATGGACTACAACTCAAGTACTCAACTTGGACATCTACAAGTGCAAATGGAAAATTGACAGTTCAAAAGAATACAAGTTGATTAAAAAACAATTTTGAACAGCTATGTAGAATGGCAAGAAAAGCTTCATTACTGCCAGAGTCCTCAGAAAATGAAAAGGGCTTGTTTTGAATCTGTGATGACCTAATGTGGTCAAAGATATGGTTAGTAGAGAAACTCTGAATATGTCAGTCTATACATAAATATCTCCGACTTCAATCTGCCATACACAGGATAAAAGTGATAAGTTCTTCAGTGTCCTTTCTGAACAATGGTTCAGTTTTTCTTTTCGCAATTGTTTATTTTTTATTGAAATAAAACAATAGATCAGTTTTTGACAACCATCACTCAGTAATAGAATGAAGAAAAGTAGTCATATTGATATGCTTAGTTTGATGTCAAAGTTTGCTATCTTTTGCACGAACCCAAGGGCTTTGTTAAAGACAACTTGTACCATTTAAATGTAACTATTTACAGACATCGTTTGAGGCGGCATAAAAATAATGCTTATTAGTTCGATTGTTATAAGTAAATGTTCTTTTGATTTCATTGCTGGTCTTCTCAAAGTGAATGCCCATCTTATTTTTGGCAGACGGAATACTTATTGAAAATGCATCTACCCTTGTTTTCTTCCAATGATTGTGTAGGACATATTTTATTTAAGCATTTATTGAGCGCATGATTCATAACGAAGAGATTATATTTTAAACTTCTAATCCTTCTTTCATACTTGACTGAGCATATCCTCAAACTCATATAAACTTAGTATCTTTAGGATGTTTTCTGTAATTCTTTGGCATGTTTCGTGGCATCCTTGAGATTAGAACATCCACTCTGTTGCAAAGTAAATGCAAACGAGAATATCCAATTATTGTGTTCTGACTGGGCATGTCTTTGTTTTCTCAGTCTCTTTCCCAGAGCAGATGAGGAAAGGTTGCATGGCACAGATGGGGGACCGCCTTCAAGTGCCCCAGTTCATCCATTCCATCCAAATATTAGAGTTCGTCGAGGGGTGCTTGCTAGTGAGTGTTCCGATGTCATGCAGCAATTCTTTAAATTGAGAAGGAAAAGTGAGAAAAAAACTGAATCCCATTCGCGTTTTTCTCTTACAAGTTGTCAATCTAAGTTGTTCACTAAACTTCATGAAATGTTCAGCATATTTTGCCTATGAGGTTCTTCCCCTTAATTAAATACTGTTGCTTAGTCTCTGGCATGATTCTCTCAATGTCAACTGATTGAATAATCTTGAAATTGATCAATCAGTTATGTTTTTGCTTGTAGTTGATAAGCATATCTTATACCATTTCCCGTGTCCATGCGTCTTTTATTTCCTCACCAAAGTGTCAATGTAACACTTGCACTTGTGAGCCAGAATGGATATGCATTCTGTAAATACTTGTGTCGAAATCACTCTTTAAAGAGCATGTGGAGTAGTCACAAAGTACGTTCAGAAAAACGATTATGTGAAGCTGAACATGCAGTGAGAAAACATCATTCCAAATAATTTCAGAGTCCACAGAGTAAACACCTTTTTTGCGAAATGTAAATCTAGATCAAACTCAGAAAATTTACAATCACCATACATCACAAAAGGACAAGAATGAAGTGATGAGAAAATTAAAGAAAAGAAAGAAAATTTTGAGGAGAGGGATCAACGGGATTATAAAAACTTGTAAATTCATGTTTTTAGTAAAAGTAAATATTGGATGGTTTTTACCAAATACAAAGAGCTATAGAATTATATTTTAGATATTGTGTGGACCAAAGAGAGTTACTTTTTGCTGATGAAACACAAGGCATAAATCTTATTAGACACCCTTATTTTAATCGGGTTGGAAAGCATGCACTAGCTTATGATTTCATTCTCGCCACTTAAGAGATTAGAGGTTGTTAAGAATTTAGAATTTTGTCATTCATTAGTATGAATTTTAATGGGAAGCAAAAGGAAAACTTTGTGGAGGGACTTAAGGGATGGTTTTCCATATTTGTGCATGGTATCTTTATTAAACCATTAACGTAAACTAATGCAACTCATCGATACCCACCAAGTTAGTAACATTGGAGATAACATGTTAAAATAACCCCTTGGGCCATTGGGAAGCACTTGTAATTATGTCTTTTGTCATTTTTCAGTTAAGTTGTATGAATATTGAAAACATGTGTGGTTTTTCAAATAAGGATGACATGGAAATGTGGCTCCAAAAAATCTTAGAAAACAAAGAGATGACAAATTTAAAAAGTAAAAACGATATATATTTCTAAAACAATAGATTATATATCCATAACAAAATATCAAGAAATATTCAAATGATAAATATAGGCAACAAATTGGTAAAAAATGTGCAGGTAAACACACACATATACATATATGGCGGGTAAATCCAAGAGATGCTTCCCCACACTCGTGGATGACATCCCTAGTAAACCCATTGGTGTAGACCTATGTGCCTCACCCAAGTGGATTCAAACGAGGCACCTATTAGCAAGGGACTAGCCAAATGCGAATAACATTGATAACAATTGGTTAAACTAATATATATATATATATATATATATATAACCAATTTCAGGAGAACTAATATGTCAAAATCAGAAGCCTAAGCCCAAAACCTTTTAATTTTGGTAAAATAACCTAAAAATCAACCCTAAAAGGAAAAGTGATAATACCAATGTCTCCATTTTTAGACATTTTATTAAAAAGTAGTGATACAACATCATCACCTTATCATTTAGTATTTAACCATTTTTTTTTTATCAAAATGGAGATAGATTAATATTTAGGCATTGTATTGAATTAGGTTTTCCAAAATAGTCATAAATTTATGACCTCACAAACTTGCATCTCCAAATTACAAATTACTTTAGCTAATCAAACTAATATAACCAAATTTCCAAGTTAAAGTAGTACGCAATTTATTGGGCCAATGCAACCCATGGAAGGGCAAGAGAAAAGAAAAACCATTCCCATGAAGGCAACCATGGGGGGAGCCTAGGAGGGGGAGTGTCGCCCCTTCCCTCCTAGGAATGATATTACAACATGGGAGGCTATCACCTATCCTCTTCCATTGCCACACTCCCCTTCCTAGGAATGTTGTTGCACACCATGGTAGGTATTGCATCTCCTTCTCCAAAGAACACTTTCACGTGATTTTCATTTTCAAATTAATCATACTTTGATTTTTTGAGTAATAATAAACATAAAAATTAACGAGGAAGAAACAAGTAAAAATATATGAAACATACAAGAGTATGTTAAGAAAATTGCATGGATTCACTAGTTATAAAATTTACCATTGAACAAATGATCTTGGTACATGACATCATGTATATGCCTAGTTGTGTCTATCTACTTCTTGTAAAAATAAGATCGTCATGCAAACATCACTTGCCTTAAAAAGATGAAGAACCTTTTTACTCAATTATTTTGAGTCACCGGTTCTCTATGGAGATCACATAGCTAAATTTTACTAATATTCTTGTGTTGAATCAATATAATACCATCTACTTTTTATTTAATATGTGTAATAAAAACAGATCTTGTATAATCTTACGAAATGCTATTAAATTGTGTTATTAGAAGTTTTAAATACAAGTATTGTTATATTTTAATATGTGTAATAAAAACACATCTTGTATAATCTTATAAAATGCTATCAAATTGTGTTATTAGAAGTTTTAAATAAAAATATTGTTATATTTTTTTTTAACTTAGCAATGCAAGCATGTAATATTTAATAAAGAAAAGTTGCAATTTTGAAAGCATTGGAATACATAAATTTTCACAACTCTATCCTTTGCCATGAAGGTAGAGAAGGCTCAATTGGAATGATATATTTACTTAGTAGATCTGGGATTTTAATTGAATGATATATTTATTTAGTAGATCCAAGATTTTAAGAATGTTAAAGATTAAAAAGATAATAGAACATTACAACATTTTTTTATAAAAGACAAAGAAGATAGAATTTCTTCTAATCAAGATTATGGTTTTACTCACATTTTATAACGTTTTGTATCACAAAATTATTTAAGTGGGTATGGTTTTACTTACTTTTTATAGCATTTTGTATCACAAAATTATTTAAGTGGGGTTTTTATAGACTTGTAAGAAATTGAACTATAAAGAAGTTTATGGAAGACCTTGTACTTAATGCCTCCATAATCAAATGGTATAACTAGGAACAATGCACAGCACAAGTTCTCTATGCTTACATTTTATTAGCATATTAATGTTTGGATAATTTTGAACATGGAGATATATGTACATGTAAAGATGGCACATAACATTAAGGTTTTGTTGTATGCATGAAGGGCGATGGCAATTCTCATGCATGTTTTTTTTCTTGTTTTGAGTTTTCTGCTTTGAGATTGTTCTCACAAGCATCATTGAAGTTGTAACAACCTATTTCGATGTAATTAATATTTCTATCTTTATGGTGGCCAAATTTCTCCAAAGTGTTTAGTTTAATCACAATACTCATGCTGCATAAAGTGATCATGGAAGGGAAACAAGTGATACTAAGTATTGATCCACCCTCTTGCATCCATGCTCCCACATTGAATGCAACATGGAAGGTGGGGAGAGGGCACACTAAACACAATGTGGGAGGGAGGGTATCATAATCATTAATGTATATATCCCTTCAACTTGATGAAGGCAAGGGCTCAATTTTTTAATGGTAAAGTGGTTCAATTTAGGGGATGCATGTCTTGAGCTCCATCTTGGAAGTCATCATTTTTACCCTTACCTTGATAAAGAAACAAATCACTTCATTCTTACCTTTACCTTGATGAAGAGCCTAGTTACTTATTCTAGGTCTATAAGTGCATATTTCCTTTGTATTTGCAAGGACCCTATTGACATGTCATTTTGAACCCTACTATTTGGAAAAATATTAAAGTTTTCAACAAAATATTTATCAATTTTTATGCATCTAATTTCAGATCTGAAAATTACTTCCAAGTGACCCAAACAATGAACCCTAGGGCTATTATCACTGAATAATTTTATATTGAAATTATGACAGAAAATTACAATAACAAAAACATAAAGATCAGAGAGAAAATGTCCAAGCACACGAGACACAAAATTTATGTTCTGTAAACTTTCAAATTCATAATTTCTGAGGGCAAATCATCCCTCCCAAAAATTCACAAGATCACCAAAACTAAGCACAAAACCAATCCTCTCAAAATCAACAAAACCAAATTTAGCGAAACCCTGGGAAAATTCCCAACTTACAAATCTGCTCTAGCACACATGTACGGCTTGCCGACATCAGCTGTATAGACTGTATGAACTGTTGACGTTAGCTTGTACAGACTTGTTGCTTCCCTAGAAAACCCTCACACGTGCGGCCCACATCCTTCTCTCACACGTGTAGACCTTTATGTACTGTTTTCTCCATGTGTGATTGTACGACCTACTCACACATACATTTTTATTTTCTCTCTCCTCTCACACATGTGGTCTTCCTCCTAGGTTGAAAATAGAAAATTAGAAAGTCCAAGAAACCCTAGGCCAGATTTGCCAAAGTTGCAAAATTTCCCTTGCTGAAATCAGTAAGCCTCCTAGCACAAGTGCTCACTCACTTATGCTTGTTGATGTATTAGCATCAAACAAGTAATTCCACAAAGGCTTAGTGTCTAGCATGTGGAAGTTGTCCTTGTAACCTCTTAGAAAACCTTAGGAAGTTCACTTTATGTGTTAATTATTAAAGTAAATGATCTTTTAATTAATTAAGTTAGATGCCTAAGTTTTGACATTAGTAACTTAAGTGAGAATTGATTAAGTCATAGACGTTCGATCTAAAGTGAAGGTGAGATTAGATCTAAGCCTTTGATCACTTTGGAGATCAAGAGTTAGTGATTGATTTGGTCAAATCTCAATGTAATAAAATGCAGCCTAGGTGAGAGGATGAGACACACTGAGAGAAAGTGAGGAGATCTCATTGTGTGGGTGAAGAGAGTTCATCCAAGTATGAGTGGGCAGGGCTGAGGAAAGGTGCAAAGGGGTAGTGAGGGAGATAGCAACGAAGTGGGCTAAGCTATTGCTACATTGTAATCCTCTGAAGGGCCATTATTCCAGGAAGGGAGTCCTAGATTAATAAAATAAGATTTGGTTTTCCCTTAAGGGTTTTTCTAGGGGTGTTTACCCAGGTATCTTGTGCAATGTGATTGGTTTCAGTATTTATGTTTCCGCTGATTTATTTGGTTAAGTAACATAGCTGTGCTTTTAATGAATAAAGTGATTTTATTCGGGATTATTAGTCGGCTGCTAGTTTTACAGAAATTAACATGGTATCAGAGCTGAGACTTTGAGGAAGTCAGATTTGCACGAGATCGAGTTATTCTGCAGCGGGAAACTTTTTTATTTATGTGGGAAAAATTTAAATTTTGCAGGCAGAGGCTGCAGAGTGGGTTAAATTAAAAAAGAGAGAGGAAGGTATTGTTCAAATTATTAATACAACTGAGAGGGGGGGTGAATCAGTTGTATGTGAGCTTAAACAATTTTAAGTCTGTTAAAATATTATTAATCTTTCTTCATGTGTTCATCAACAATATACAGCATATGGACAGTAAAGGTAAAGAACAACAGTCACACATAAAGTATACACAGAGACAGATTTTTCACGAGGAAACCCATAAAGGGAGAAAACCTCTTCTTCTTCGAAATGATAGGCAGTCTTTTAAGTTTTGTACATCATCTATAATTGAGCACCAACTCAATGTGAGGCTGCTACCTCTGTTTTACAAGTTGCAACTTGTTTGAGAGCACCAACTCTCTGGTTTCTCTAGCACCCACTAGAAGGAAGCACCAACTCCCTAAATATTCCAGCACCAACTGGATAGAAGCACCAACTTCCTGAATGTTCCAGCACCAACTGGATGAAAGCACCAACTTCTTGTTACACAAGCTCCAACCTGTATAACAGAGAACACTTGTTCTCCCTAGCACCACCCTGCCACCCTTGTTTCTCTGGCTACAACCGGATGAAGGCTACAACTTCCTGTGTTCAAGCTCCCACTTGAACCTCTGAGGACAACAGTCCTCCCGAGAACCTCCCAACCTCCCTAGAATATAAATGGCTAAATAAACATTCAACTTTACAGATAAATCAATTCTTACCAATCTTTCAAATGATAGGCAGTCTTTTAAGTTCTGTAAATCTGGTCTTCTGCACACTGTTCTGCAGCTCTACTCTTCCTCTGTTTGTTCAGCAGGTATGTTCTGCATCAACTCGTGCTCTCATTCTGCTCTTCTTCAACTCTCTGTTATTATGTTATGCATTTCATCTCACCCTTCACATATGCTCAATCTCCTCTTGCGCATCCTCTTCGTCTCTATACTTACAGTTTCATTCTTTTTCACTTACAGAACCACCAACACGACACAGTCTGTTTCATCTTCTTTTATACACATGAACACACCGGTTCAACTTCCCAACTCCTTAGGAAAAATGACGACAACTGTCTAAGCAACTGAAACGCCAACTGATTGGCAATCATGAGTCCATTTCACTAACGGATTTGTAACTGAAAAGTTAATCTGTGAGAAAGAACAGTAACCCTCCGATCACATTCAAGTTTTATCTGCACCGTTGGATGGCCTTTATTATTCTTGCCTTTTTAAGTCGGGTTTCGGCATTTCGGCATTCCTGTGCCCAAGTGTCTCGACACTTCATGTCGCGATCTCCGAAACTCCGAAATGGAGCTTATCTGGACTGACTCCTTCTCTTCCCGTGACCAAGTGCTGTGACCACATCCTTATGCATAAGGCGCTTTCGTGATTTCGCATATCGCAAATTCGTAATACAAGTTGCTTTGTTTCTTTTGTCTCTCCATATTGCGATTCGTGAAACTCCGACACGGAGTTGAACCAACGGTCCAGACATGAACTTGTTTCAACGGCTACGATTGGATCGCGATATCGCATATCGCGAAATCGAGATTCTTGTTGCATTTGTTTCTTTTCTTCTTGATATCGCGATTCGCGAAACTCCGACACAAGCTATAATCAACGGTTTAGATTCATTCTCGATTCAATGGCTGCGATTGAATCGCGATATCGCATATCGCGATTTCGGCACTCTTGTTGTCAAGTGTTTTTGTCACTTCAAAGTCCCGATCCCCGATACTCCATGAAGAAAATCAATGGTCCAGATCACTTCTTAACTTAACGGCTGCGATTAGATCGCGAATTCTCATATCGCGAAATCGACATTCTTGATGCATTGGGTTCTTTGCCTCCCCAAGTCGCGATCCTCGAAACTCCGATATGGAGTTACATCTGCTGACGTCACGCGTGAATTGACACGTGTTGAATACTGCCACGTGTCACTCTGATTCATGACTTACATGTGCCTGAAATGTTGAATTAGTCTGACACTTGTCATTACCTGATTGTGCCACGTGTCCCTCGCTGACGTGGTCTGCTGTCGTGATTTGGGTCGACGGTCTAGATCACATCTTGATCTGACGGTTCAGGTTTAGTCAGGATTTCACACATCGCGATTTTGGGGTTCCTGATGTCAATAAATTTTGACATGTCCAACTCTCGATCCCCGAAACTCCGAGAAGGACTGGGATCAACGATCCAGATCAAAGCTTGATCTGATGGCTTAGATTTCATCGCGATTTTTCATATTGCGATTACGCCCTCTTCTCCTTGCACTTTAAAGATCGTGCAGGTTCTCCTCGATCCAACGGTGGTCGGACCCTGCGCTCGGATCTGACGGTTGAGATCTGTCTCCCTCTTCAACGATCAGAGAGTCTTCTTCTCAAGAGATTCTTCTCAAACTTTCGCTCATTCGCTGCCTTCGATCATTCGCTGCCTTCGATCATTCACTGCTTTCGATCATTCACCTCTCTGAACTTATCTTCTGTTTTCCTGTCGATTACAAACTTGTTGTTCTCATGTCATCTTCACTGTTGCCATCAATGACAAGCATTCATTGTCTGTTCACTGTCTGTTAAAGATTTGCCAACAATCTCCCCCTTTGGCATTGATGGCAACACAAGCACCCACATGTATTCAGATCTTCTCTCCTGCTCTTGTCCCCCCCTTTGACATCAATGTCAAAGAAGAACCATTCTTCCCCTGATCTGTTATAAAAATCTGCTCCCCCTGTCAACTATAAGCATCTTGGAAATACACCAGATATTCAATAAGTACTCCCCCTGACCAGGTGAACAGATTAGGCACAAGAGATTATAACCCCCAACTTTTGACAAAGATATCCAAAAGGGGTTGCTGCTAATGGTTTAGTAAAGATATCAACAATCTGTTCTGTAGAAGGTATATAATTCAGTTGAACAATTCTGTTTGTAACTTGTTCTCTGAGAAAATGGTACTTGATTGGAATATGCTTAGTCTTGGAATGAAGAATAGGATTCTTGGAGACACTAATGGCATTGATGTTATCACAGTGAATTGGAATGGGATCAGTGTAATTTACCTTCAGGTTTGCAAGAGTTTGTATCATCCATAAAATTTGTGTGCATCAAGTAGCAATAGCAATATATTCTGCCTCTGTAGTAGATAAAGAAATGGATCCCTGCTTTTTACTAAGCCATGCAACTAATGAGTCACCCAGAAAAAATGCTCCTCCACTGGTGCTTTTTCTCTCATCAACACAGTTTGCCCAGTCTGCATCTGAATAAGCAGTTAACTGGAAATTTTGATTTCTAGGATACCACAGTCCATATGTCATTGTTCCCTTCAGGTATTTAAATATTCTTTTGACAGCTACCAAATGACTTTGTTTAGGAGCAGACTGAAAACGACCTACCATTCCAACAACTTGCATTATATCAGGACGAGATGCTGTGATGTACAGAAGACTGCCTATCATTGAGTGATATGTACTTTGATCAACATCAGGTGAGATATCATTTTTTCTCAGCGTGCAACTGACCACCATAGGTGTGCTGACTGTAGAGGAATCTTCCATCTGAAATTTCTTCAATATCTCTTTCAAATATTTTTCTTGAGAATTAAAAATTCCTGCAGAGCTTTGTTTTACTTGTAAGCCAAGAAAATATGACAGTTCTCCTATCATGGACATTTCAAATTCTGTTTGCATAGAATTAGCAAACCACTGGATAGATGATTCATTAGTACAGCCAAAAATAATATCATCTACATAAACCAAAACAACTAGTAAATTATCACCTTCAGACTTAATGTAAAGCAAGAAACATTCTGATAGCTTCCAATCTTGCCACTGGTGCAAAAGTTTCATCAAAGTCCTGACCTTTAACTTGTGCATATCCTTTACAGACCAGTCTGGCTTTATTTCTAACAACTTGTCATTTTTCATTCATTTTATTCTTGAAGACCCATTTGGAACCTATTACATTCTTATCTTCAGGTCTAGGGACCAACTCCCAAGTATTGTTCTTCTCAATCTGATCAAGCTCTTCATTCATTGCTCTAATCCAATTATCTTCCTGGCTAGCTTCCTCAAAATTTTTAGGTTTAGTCATAGATAAAAAAGCAACATGAGATTGTTCCGAGTCTTTAATCAATTTCCTCCTTGTCTGAACTCCTTCATTTATATCCCCAATTATCTGATTTTCAGGATGATTCTTTCTAATAATTCTGTGAGATGATTTTGCTCCTTTCTGCTTGTTTATGTCAGTTTGGATATTCGTATCTTCATCTGATCCAGACTCTTCTCTTTCTGATCCTTGGACCTATTCATCTTCATCTTGAACTATATCTTCTGTTCTTAGTTCAACACTACTTACATTTCTGACTGGGATTTCTTCATCAACTTTTATATCTATACAATCAACTAGTTTGTGCAGTATTTTATTGTAGCATCTGTATCCTTTACTATTTGTAGCATAACCCAAGAAGATACCTTCATCATCCCTGTCATCATATTTGCCAATATTTTTATCATTGTTCTTGATATAACATGTACTCCCGAAAACTTTAAAATGCTTGATCGAAGCAAGTCTACCAAACCAAAGTTCATAAGGGGTCTTGTCATTGTGTGGTCTGAGATGAGCTTTGTTAAGAATATGAACAACTGTATGTATTGCTTCCACCCAATATGTCTGAGGTATGTTCCTTTCATTCATCATTGATCTTGCCATTTGCTGTACTGACCTATTCTGTCTCTCAACAACTCCATTTTGCTGTGGAGTCCTTGGAATTGTGTACTC
>JASDQU011177889.1:0-22090 GCA_032191745.1 Picea mariana
TATGGACATCTTGAACTTCATCATCCTTATTAGTCTTTCTTGGTACAAGTGTATCCGGCATAGCTTCAGGTCTATCCACGTCAGACATTTCTATGGGGTTCACTACAACAAGGAGGTTCGCTGACCATTCCTTGGTAATCTGCTCCAAGTCTTCTTCTGTTAAGTTGTAGTACGACTGGAGCTATTGTTTGTGCTCATCAGTGCGTGCTGTGATATAGGTGAAGTCGCGGTCCACACTGAATTTTATCAAAGGTCTAAACCTGTGAAGTGTTTTTAGGGTGAGGCACAATGTAGACATGATTGCATTCTTCAATTGATTGTAATAGGCGTGGAAGACAGAATTGGACTGCCACTTCTTGTTCATGTCACTGGAGTACCACAGCGTACAAAACTTTGTGGCCAGTGGTTCAAAGGGTTCGATCTCTGAAAAATTGGAACCTTCTGGTAGCTCCTAGGCAATGAAAGCAATTAGTATGAGAAACCAACTAAAGTGGAACTCATACCCTTGGTCTTTCACTTCTCTGCGATCAAGCTCTAGTTGGTTTACAAGGTACTATGCCGAGTTCCTCTATAGTCCCTCGGTGCACTTCCCTGCGAGGTCAACTATGAATCCAGTCACTTTTGTTGGTCTGTTATTGCGAACTAGCTTGCCCGCGATCAGTTGACAGGTAAGGTGCACGACGCCACTCTAGATAGAGGCTACCTTGTAGCCTCGCATGCCTTTCTCGACATCGCCATAAGTTTCTTTTATCTTTTGAACTAGTGCTTGGTTTGAGGTCTTTCCAGGGTAAAAATATTGTGGGTCAGGGCCTTGCATACTAAGTTTTGTGATCCGATTGATCAAGGTCGGATCCACAGTGATGCGACAATCCAACCATAAGTATCCTCCATGATAGCAGGACAACAACAACTTGATGCATGCATTGACATCCTGGTGTCTGCCAAAGTGTGAGGTCTTCATTACATTAAGTAGGTTGGATTGCATGAGGTTCTGGGTCCATGACTGCGGGACAATCTTAGAATTCTTGCCTTTGTTCCTGGTTAAGTACTTATGTGGGGCTAACATGTTGTAAACTTTACGATCTCCAAGTTTAAAATCACTAAATTTCAGTGTTGTGAGCTTATCCTGGTCAGCACGAACTACGTGCACCCCTTTCAGAAGGTACGCTATCATCAAAGTGTACTCAAAGTCTCATGGTCCACTATCACAATTGATGGAACTTCTTAGAGGTGGTAAGTAAGTAAGTAGAATGGGTGGGATAAGATTGGCATTTGCGATGTCATCCCTGTGCTTGGTCTGTTTCTCATCGGTTGGTCAGGATGGACTGGCATGAGAAGTGGAAGGGGAGGCCTGGAGTCCTCTTGTTGATGATGCTTGGAATCCTGTAGATAATCCTTGCTCTGACATGACTCTCCCAGTCATTAAGTCAATAAAAAATTCTTCAACTACTTTCTCAGCAGCGCTGAGCTCGTCCGACATAGAAGCTCGAGTCAATTAGCTTGGGTGTGAAATGAATTCAAAGACTTTAGTGAACAGTATGGGAACAAGGAAATGATCACAAGGTGAAGTAATCTCAGCCTTTGGGCTCAAATTCTCACTTAGAAAAAATTGTTCTCGGTGCGTGGCACGATGGACTAAGTAGGGAAACTTAGCAATGGTCTGCTTGCAACGAGTATGAGGTTGCATTAACTTATGTTCTTTTCATTATGGTGCGGTCTAATGGTCTAGTGGTGAGCCATAAATTCTTTTTGACCCGTTCGAAGCGGCAGTCGAATGGTTATATTGGCTTCCAACGGCTATATTACTTCACCTCGGCGAAGTGGCATATGTCGTTGTTCTGATATACCGACGAAGATCCAATTCTGCACAGTGTCTTGCTGTGAGGTACCCTCTGGGATCTTATGTAATTTTTCAATCTTAGCCTTCTTCTTACATATATTTCTAGCCTTCTTTCCTATGAGCTTCATCTCGGTGATTCTCTTCCCATTTTCATTTGTATTTTCCTTGGACATAGTCACTTCGTGCTAGTGATATTCTCTCCTAGGGTTTAGGTATATCACTTCTTCTTTCTCTAAGGTAGAAGATTCAGCCTTTTGTGTATATTTGGCCTCAACATCTGGGCTTCTAGTGTCAGGTGGCTTTGAGTGTTTCTCCTATTCTTCTATCAACTGTGCGATCCTTTTAGTCATGAAATCTTTTATCTCTTGTCTCTGTTGTTCTAAAACCTCTTATTCTTCCTTCTTTCTGGCTTGAACTCTTTCAATCCAAGGTTTTCTAAGTAGCATAGTAAATGGGGAATTGTCCTCAATGAATTTGATAATCTCAAAATATTCTTCTGTCGAAGTTCCATTGACTGTCATAGGTATCTGAGCGAGCTTTCCACATAACATCATAAGTTTTCCTCTGAATAGTCCTATTCCTCCCAATGAAGGAATCATGGAAGGCTTTTGTTGGTAGCCATTTTCATTCCTATATTTTCCTTACAAGCTGCCTACACAAGGGTTTTGAACCCTCAATATTCGTCCCAATTCTTTAAAAAAATGACACTATTATCTTTCGCTTTCGCATATCTGCTTTTCGTTTTCATTTTCATGACTGCAAGCATGAAAACCTACAGTTGGGATTCATGTTGATGGCATTAAAATGATATTTTTGATTGTTATGAACCTATTTGTTTATGTGGTCATAACTCCTTTACCTCCAACTCACCATTGGTCACACATTTATCAAAACACCAAACCACCACTCACTTTGCATTTGACTATTGTTAATATGGTTTCGATTTATAAATTCGTTGATGCAATGGTTATTTGATATTTTGGTGTTTGTGATCAAATCGTTGATGCAATGGTTTTATTGAACACATTAATTTTGGGTCAAATCATGGTTCATTTGACATATTGGTGTTTCTTTTAAATCGTGCAAATGCCATTGTTTATTTAACATTCGGATCAATTTTTGGTTATGTATATCATGGTTTTCAATGGTTATGTGATAATTCTTTTGGATATACACTATTTTGATTTGAATGTACCAAGGCGTCGTTGATTGTACAACCCGACATGATATTTTTTCATGGTCCCAAATTACTACACCACCCTCGCACGCATAAGCATTAACGCTATGTCTTGCATTTCGGGTTGAAGCTGCGGGAAAAATGGTTCTGTGTCTACCCTGTCAAACCCTATCGACGATTACCTTGTTGATTTTATGCTATCAGCTATGGCTCCTGTAGTGCGAATCAAGCCCAATGGTGTCCAAACATTGTTGTTGTTTGATAACGCCCGAGAGGACCTAGAGAGGAATGGTTGGTTGGTTTTTATTGAGAAGTTCGAGGGTTTCAACCTCGTTGTCGCTCAACAATTTTCACTTACATTCAATGGATGGAGGGCCAAAGTTGGGGACATCCAACTCGAATTGAACGAGGATTTCCTTAGCTCAGCCACTGGTCTACCAGCCGAAGGGAAGAAATGGTTTAAAAATTTGAAGGTTGATGAAGTACCATGGCCACTGCTGTTTACCTCAAGGAAAATCAACAATTGCGACAAAGGTATGCAAGTTACAACTCTTAAGTCTAGGTGGCATGATTTGTTGGCTATTATCAAGCAGTTCATTACATGTGAAATTATATACGGTTTAGTTTTCCTATACCACCTACGGCTGCTCATGATTTTCATAGATTTTCCTTTAAATATGCCACATTTCCTCCTTCGGAGTTTGTATAAAATGGCTAAACGTTTCAAGAGGGAGAAAGTTGACTCCAGCCTCTTCCACCACTGTTTAATTAAAATTATTATAGTTCATCATTTGAGTTTGAGTGGCGATTTTTGGGAAGCTTTCTTGTTGAGGAATGGCTTTGTCAGTCCTGAAATTGGACAAGTTGACAAGACTGTGGTTACAGAAACCATTGTCGGGCCTATCATTCTCCCTTCTATGCTCTTTCCCTCTATTGAACCCTCAACCTACCCGAACGATGCCCTACCCGACACCCTACCTGACTCATGTCTAAAAGACAATGCTAAGCATGTTAAGAGGCTTGCAAAGAAAAAGGGTAAAAGCTACATTGATATCAATTGCAAGGGTAAGAAGGCTGTGTGCTGGGTATCAAGGTGTGCTCGCAATAAACCTAAACAAAACACAGACCAAAAACCAATTTTGTTGAGTGAAGATTCTTATTCCGAAATCGAGGCGTTTCTAATCGAGGAGTATCCATACTCACATGGCCTTTGTTAAGTCAAGCCCTATGACTATGTGACGAACCTCCTGCCATGCCTTAGAGATGACCCCAACTTCCCCGGGATCAAACTTGACAGTGAAACTGCTGGTAAATTAAAAGATTCTTCACCTGTAATTACATGGCTTGATCAACCACAGTGCAATGAATGTAAGTCGTGGCTCGACCGATATTATACAGACGTCCCTTTGCTCCAATCCCGAATCAAGTCCTTGGAGGACCGAGTAAATGTGTTAACCAAAGAAAATGATAAACTGCAAGCTAATGATAAAAGGCAGAAGACCACAGGCTCTGTCATTTTAAAAAATGTAGAGGTGGCCACTATCATTGTTAATTCAAAAATAGCTTGATCGAATCAAATCCCTGGAACCGAGGTATGGTGTTTCAAAAGTTATTTTAAAATGATTTTGTTTGCTTTGAATTAACATAAAGGATTTGTTGCTCAATTGCATCTATTTCTGTTATGATTGAATTGATACAATATGATTCTGTTTGTAAATAATAACTAGCTACAGAATCATGAGATTCTGTAGCTAGTTATGAAAATATGAATTGTTTTGATTTTACAACTAAAATACAATTTGAACATCATGTATTCTTGTGCATTGACAGGTACACACGAATTTTAAAGGAGATTGGATCAACTGTGGCATCTTTGAACATGCTTTTTCTTTACATACTTTTGGATTAGGTTGTTAGTCTTAGATAGAAATGGGAATTTGGGAGATTGTTCCCATAATTTTTGTAACAATTTTGATAATTTCCACAAGGAATGTTTTCATTCTATGGCCTTTATATATGTATTATTTTTTTAAACAAAGGATCATTGTTTAAGAGTAGAGACTATGGATTGATGATTACTCAGACTTGAATGAAAGTAGATGTTTGTATGGCTTTAGCTTTAATATATCATACTTTTGTTCAAGTTTTTTGTTCATTTCAATTTGTAATCAAATTATTGACTACTTTAGATATCATAATTTGTTACAGGTTGATGTGATGGGATTTAAATAGTGTCCATATTTGATGTCTCTCATTTTACATACAACAATTATCCCGTTTCGATTTAATGAACAGAGGGTTAATCTTATTTATTAAATGAGCAGTTATATACAAATCTTTGCAGTGAGATTTATCTTAATGTAATCATTTGTAAATTATAAAATTGTTGTTGCTACATCCTTTACATGTTCTGTTGTTAGCATTCAAAATCATTGTTGCTTCGTGTTTACGTGAAGTATTGGAAAATCTGGTGCGGGTTGGCCTCATCAAACAGTGAACGCACATGCTATGTACAGGACGAGTAGGAGATGATAATTTTAGGTTAGCTTGTTATTTTCATTGTAATAGTCAATTAATATAAGAATTCTCTGTAGTTTATATACATAGTACATATTGTTATTTTCATTGCTTAGTTAGACAGCTGTCATTTCACTTCCTGTTTATAAAAGTTATAAAAAATCAAAAATACTGAACAATAGCTTTTGTTGTCCATTCATACATGATTTTCGCAAGTTTTTGATTAAAAATTTGCAATTTGTGAATACTGTACATATAATAGAAATATAAATATATCTATGCACTGTATATTTAATAAGTAGAACTATTATTTTGTTAACCAGTAAAATTGTAGATATATATTAGATTTGTATATAGGTTGTAGTAGTTGTTTTTCACTTAGATTAGTTTATTTAGTTTAGCTTTTTTTACTTTCCTAGGACTTAGATCGGCCAACAGAGCCGCTAAACCTGTCGGAGTGGATTAATCCAAATGGCTTGGGTTATTTAGACAACCCCGGACCGTATTCACTCCTCCAGTTGACGAGTGGTCAATTTCACCCGTCAACAAATGGCGCTAGAAGGAGGGCCTGAAAATTACTAATGGCACAAGGTGGTCGTAAGACTCCTCCACCACACAACCACTCACCTATAGTGACAAGAAGTCATTCAAATGACAAAATCATCCCTCAAACAACAACCACATCAAACGACGATCTACGGATCACAGTTGAACCAATAACCCCAAATCCTACAGGTGGTGACATACAAGAGATTGTCCGCCAATATCTCATAAGAACACATAGTGCCTTCTCCCATTTAAGACAACCAAACTGACCTTCAGACCAACCATTAGATTTCTCTGATATCAGAGAACAACTTGTAGGCACTAACCTCACTTTCAACCCTATAGATCCAATCTTCACTCCTGCAGCAGGAGGATCTGGTATACCACCCTCACCACCTCCATCATCCCCTTCTTCCTCTTGAGAAGAATATTTTGACGAAGCAAGTTCCTCATCCTAGCCTTCGACACCTCCCACAACAATGGCCAATCATAACAATCCTGCCAAACCCTGGCTCGACCAAGATGTAGTAGCCATACTCGGGCCTCAGCATCCCTTACCCAAACACCTGGAGAAGTGGCTCCCTAAATTTGACCCAGACTCTAAAAAAATCACTAAAGATCACATTAAAAAGTTTATGTTAGCCATTAGACTCCATAATGTCGAGCACGAAGACATAGTCTATAGATTGTTCCCCTATACTTTCGAGGGCAATGCCTCTACCCAGTACTTTTCCCAGCAGCCCCATACCATCGTGTCATGGGAGAAGTTTGAATCATGTTTTCTTGAGAAGTTTGGAGACGACAAGTCCCCAGAATTTCTAGTCATGGAGCTTTCTAGTTTAAGAATGAACCCCAAAGAGAAAATCAAATACTTTAACCAAATATTCTTAACACTAAAGAACCGAATCCCCACGGATTTGATGCCTGTCGAGAATCTTATCATAGCATATTATATGAAAGCCTTACATTAAAGTATAGCCATTTGGGTAAAGAGATCTAAGAAAGCCACGTTGTTAGAGGCCTTCGAAGAGGCCAGTCAGATTGAGAAAGACATCCTCAGCTTAAAAGACACTACTAGCAACGAAATAGAGACTAGTTCATCTTCCAAAAATAAAATCGAAATCCTCCCTAGACCTGCCCAAAACGAAACACAACCTGAAAGCTCAGATCTAGAAAACTTAACAAAATTCATTCAAAAACTGCCAAATCAAGTTATAGATTTGAAAAGGATGGCCGAAGAAGCTTCTTCGAGCAAAGGGCCTTATAAACCCCCGTTTAGGAATCCTTTTCCCACCAACCGACCTAATTCAAATACCGAAGGCTTAAATCTAGAAAGCCTGCAATTCGCTATTCAAACGATTCTAGAAGCCCAGGATAACTTGATGCCTCCTGAGATTCCTGAGGAAGTAGTTGAACAAGAGACAGTTGAAGAAGATAAATATTCTCCGAACATTTTTGGACACTTCTCGGATAGCATTTTTCAAGCTAATTTCGAGACAGTACATCCCTACAATACTAGAAGTAAGACAACAAACAAACCTTCTTCTGAAAAAACTACAAATTTACCCCCAAAACAGTCTAGAACAACTAAGACTAAACAGAATTATGCGAACCCAAGATTAGATTATGATTTAGTTGAAGATCTAAAAAATTTAAGGGCTAATATTTTTGTTTATGAATTATTAAAATTTTCATTTCTGCTACAAAAAATGTTACAGAATATCGCAGAGAATAGAAAAAACGGTAATCCAAGTAGTAACAAAGTTTTTCAGAATAACCCAAAAGTTCCTCAGAAGGCCTCTGCTAAGAATAATTTTGATCCTCACGAGAAGAGAGACCTTCCTGTAAATAATGTAACAAATGTAGATAAATTAGTTTTAGAGGTTGCGAGTAAAAAACAACAAGCTTCCACCGTTAGTACTCGCAGAAACGTCCCTCCATTTTTGTTAACTTTTGAAATCTTTAATAGGAACGTGCACAATTGTATGGTAGATTCAGGAGCATCATCCAATGTAATTCCATGGTATGTGTGTTAGAATATTAATGCTGAAGTTGAACCATCCACCTTAAATATCATCCAACTTGATCGAACTAGTGTTAAAGTTATAGGCGAATTAAGGAATGTGCTTATAAGATTATCATCTAACCCCAAAGTTCATCAAGTGATTGATATTATTGTTGTGGATATTCTAGAAGTTTATGGTTTGTTTTTAAGAAGAGACTGGTCAGAGAATCTACACGGCTATTTCTTGATAGATTGGTCTCACTTGTGGCTACCCGAGAACGGAAATCCCAAAAAAATAAAGGTAAATCGTGAACGTTACCTAAAGTTCACAGTGACAGATTTAAATGATCCCAATGAACCATTTACACCTTCTACTGATTCACCTGGAATACAAGGGATGGATACCTTTTTTGGCAATTTCACGACCGAAACTTCCACTATCACTAACCGGAGTAGCAGTCCGAAATTGCGGCATATATGTAGCCAATAGTTTCTACCCAGTGGTCTCATGCACCGAACAAAAATAAAATATGGTCTCTTTACTTTGACGGGTCAAAGTCCAAGGAAGGAGCTGGTGCGAGCTGCATTATTATTGATCTAGTAGGTAACAAAACCCTGATTGCATGCAGGTTAGAATTTGAATGTACAAACAACACAGCAGAATATGAGGCTTTATTGCAAGGCCTCAGGAAAGCATTAGATATGAACATTCAAAATTTGACTGTCTTTGACGATTTAGAAATCGTGGTTAGACAGGTAAGAGATTCTATCCACTGTTTATCCTCGCATCTTAAAAGCTACCAATCTGAGGTATGGAATTTGATGAATACGTTTGTTGCCTTTAACATAAATTCTATTCCTAGATTGAATAATTCAGAAGTTGATTTGTTAGCTAATGTAGCTTCGAAACTCTTTCCTGCAAAAGGCTTGTCCCCGAATGCATTCTCTGTCGAACTATTGTTTAGGCCATCTGTCCCTGAAAACATCATGAATTGGAGAGTCTTCAATGACGATCAACAAATTGTTAGTTTCCTGCATATGGAAGAAACTTTCCAAGGCACAGTGATCGACGAATGCACTCATGACGAGAATCTTCGCAATTTCATGGTAATACCAGATCTGAGATCCCCTGAATTTTCATCGTACATGGTAAATTCTATCCCTAAATATGTAGTTAGATTAGAAAAATTTTATGATCTTCAAGAAAAATTCAAAAAATAGGTCAATTGTAAAACAAATAGTTCCTCTTTATCGTATGAAAAAGTAAACTTGGGAACTGATGACAATCCACAGTGCATTAATTTAGGGGTGGGGTGTTCTGAACAAGAGAAAGTCGCATTTATTAAATTATTTAGGGAATTCAAAGATGTTTTTGCATGGATGTATGATGACCTAAAAACCTTTGATCCTAACATCATACAACATGTTAGTCCTATGAAACCCCAAACCTTGCCATTTCAACAAAAGTTAATAAAAATGCACCCTACACTCGAATTGACCTTCAAAAAAGAATTAAATAAACTCCTGAATGCTAAGAAATTTTCTCAGTTAGGCACATGCAATGGGTCTCTAATCTGGTTCCTGTCTGGAAGAATAATGGTGAAATACGACTATGCGTCGATTTCTGAAACCTTAATTGAGCGTCTGATAAACACAACTACCCTGTCCCACCCATGGAACAGATCCTTCAACAGGTATCGGGTTCTGAAAGATTATCCTTATTGGATGGTTTTTCAAGGTATAACCAAGTCCTGATGTCTCCTCCAGACCAACTTACAACTACCTTCCACACCCCATGGGGCACCTACGCTTATAGGAAAATGCCCTTTGGACTCATTAATGTTGGTGCCACTTTCCAGAGAGCGATGGACATATCTTTCCGAGGATTAATCAATCAATCTGTCATAGTTTACCTAGATGATGTTACTGTATTCTTGAAAAACAAAGTTGATCATATAGCTCATTTGAGATCCATTCTACAGCGATGTCGTAAGTACGGCATTTCCTTGAATCCTAAAAAATCTATCTTCGTAGTAGAACAAGGTAAGCTCTTAGGATTTATTGTATCAAGCAAAGGGATGGTTATCGACCCTGAAAGGACTCAATTCATCTCAAAAATCCCCCCTCCCTCATCAAAAACGTCTATGCAATCTTTCTTAGGCCAGATAAACTTTTTCAGGAGATTTTTCCCCAGTTTTTTAGAAATGGTGAGACCTTTACAGAAATTAATAAAGAAGGATGCACAATATCATTGGGGACCCTTAGAAAACCAAGCTTTTAATTCAATAAAAAAGGCCATAATAGATTCTCCTTCTCTCATGAGCCTCAAATTTTCACAAGACTTCACGGTCTACACATTTGCTTCTAACAGCTCCTACGTTGCTATCCTAACTCAAAAGAACGCTGAAAACAATGAAGTCCCAATTGCCTTTATGAGCTTAGCTTTCAAAGGTGCAGAACTTAATTACCCAGCAGTAGATCAGCAAGCCTATTCTGTTTTTAAGGAAGTAAATCACTTTCGATCTTATCTTTTGAAATCTAGAA
The DNA here is from genome assembly GCA_032191745.1 of Picea mariana. Lineage (NCBI taxonomy): Eukaryota > Viridiplantae > Streptophyta > Pinopsida > Pinales > Pinaceae > Picea > Picea mariana. The sequence continues at coordinate 10,630 of JASDQU011177889.1, forward strand.
CGAAAATTATTGTCCCTTACCCGGTCGTCAGAAATCTGTTAATGCAGAAAGAACTAGGTGAAAAGAGGGTGAACTAGGTAGCCTCCTTACAAGAGTATGAGATAGAAATCACCCTAGCACAAATAGTGAGAGGCCAAGGGCTATGCAAGTTAGTCGTTGACTCAGCGGCAGGACAACAAGAGGAAAACGATATGTCAAACCTAGGACAACACTACCAAAATTCAATATGTTGTGCACAAAACCCTGTTAGTCCTTGGTATGATGACATAAAGTTCTGTCTTGAACATGGGTAGCCCCCCTTTCACTTGGATCCCACTAAAAGAAGAGCGCTAAGATTGAAATCTTCCTCCTTTCAGTTGATTAATGGTATTTTGTTTCGTCAAAATTTTGATGGAGTACTAATGCGTTGTATTGAGAAAGATGAAGCAGAAAAGGTCTTATTAGAATTGCACGCAGGAGAAGCTGGTGGGAATTTTGGTGGGGATACCACTGACCATAAAGTATTAAGAGTAGGTTATTACTGGCCTACACTTTTTAGAGATGTTCATGCCTTGTGTCGTAGGTTTATTATTTGTCAAAAAGCATCCGGGCGGATGCAAAAACCAACCTTCCCTTTGCAGCCTGTTTTAGTAGACTCCCCTTTTCAACAGTGGGGTCTTGATATTATAGGTCCGATCAATTCACCATCCTCACAGCAGCATAATTTTATCATAACAACCACAGATTACTTCACCAGGTGGTCTAAATCTGCCCCATTAAAAGCTGTAAATACCAGTCAGGTAATTGCCTTTTTAAATTCAAATATTATTACTCGTTTTGGTATCCCTGACTATTTAGTATTCGATAGCGCTTCCTATTTTTCATCTCTTGAGATGAGTGAGTTTTCTCTAGAAAAAGGAATTAAATTAAAATATTATGCCAGCTATTACCCTCAAGGCAATGGATTGGAAGAATCAACTAATAAGAATATGATTAAAATCATCAAGAGAATGGTATCTGAAAATCACAAAAATTGGCATAATGCACTGATAAACGCAATATGGGTTGATAGAGTAACTCCAAAAAATGTTGTAGGTAACTCTCCCTTCTTTCTCGTCTATGGCAGAGAAGAAATTCTTCCACCACATATTTTTCTTCCCTCACTACAACTATCACAGAAAATACAAGAAGAGAACTGCCCCCCTTTGGAGAATCCAATTAACGCATTATTAAAACTAGAAGAGGTAAGGGATCAAGCAAAACGAAAGTTGGATCAGCATCAACTAGTGGTTAAAAGATGGTTTGATTCCAACTTTGCCTCTGACAGGAAATTTGAAGTAGGTGACCTTGCCCTAAAATGGGACAAATCACATGAGGGAAAGGGAGAGCATACGAAGTTTCAGAACTTATGGCTAGGACCATTTTTTATTGTTGAGAAACTGGGTCCCAGCTCTTTCAGATTACAGAGTCTAGAGGGATAGCTAGACACCTATCCATTGAATGGCCAAGCTCTAAAAAGGTATTTCGCTTGATGACAACCCTGTGTACACTGTGTAAATATTTTTCCTTTGTTTTCTTTTCATTTTATTTTGTTGTTTTGGTTTTGATTTCTCCCTTACACTTATCAATTTTTACTTATGAAATACATATACCTGCATCATTAACTGTTCAGATTAAGAGAACAAAAAAAATTTCCTCTGAAATGACCGCTGAAAGTTTGTTTAAACATCAATTATGATATGCTTCTGAAATTTATAGCCATGTTAAAGAAAGCCTGTGGTTTGAAAGGAGTTTATTGATTTCAATCTGTAATTGAAGCATGTCACGATCATCCATTTTCTTCTTACGCTGTCCCTATTCCTTAAGAGAACAAATCAAAAGATGTCTCCCTACCTCCGAAGGTCAGTTTATTAATAAACCATCTCTAGATCTTAATGAAGGATAGTTAAATAATTCTCTCAAGGTCTGTAATTTATTAAAATATGTCCAAAATATCACAATTTTCAGCGTCACCCCGCTCGATTAAAATCTTTAAAAAACCAAATAAATCATTAAAGAGCTGTGGGAAGTGCTTGTAAACCCGCCGACATATTGAACAGGTCTGCTGGCAGTGGGTAAATGCATGCATGACACCAAGATAACTTCGTCGGGGTACTGAATAGGCTCGCTAGAAGAGAAGCAATGTCGGGTATATGAAAATTCTTAGTTATTGGAATCTTTTGACCTTAAATGTCCTCTATTCTGATATGGAACTTCTTGGCAGGATACAGATATTGGAGTAGCTTAAATGGAAACCCTGTCGAGACTATGGATGCCTGCTGGAAATAGTGACTCTGTGAACAGTATTGGAGATTTCAACCTTAATATCGTGACTCACTTTTGCTTAGATTGTCATCAGTTTTCATCTTTTAAAATAACAAGCAATCTGAAACTGGAATTTTTTATGATTGATGATGATGTTCAAACAGTTTTCTGGTTGTTTTCGAGTTCGAGTTTTTCTCATTATCCTAATCTGGACTTGTTCATTTGGCAGAGATAACTGCTTCTACCAGTGTGTCACCATTGTTGGCAGCCATTTCCATTCCTATCTTTTCCTTACAAGATGGCTACACAAGGGTTTTGGACCCTCAATACTCATCGAAATTCTTTAAAAAAATGACACTATTATCTTTCGCCTTCACATATCTTCCTTTCATTTTCATTTTCACGGCTACAATTGTGAAAACCTAAAGTTGGGATTCATGTTGATGGCATTAAAATGATATTTTGGATTGTTATGAACCTATTTGTTTATGTGGTCATAACTCTTTTACCTCCAACTCACCACTAGTCACACATTTATCAAAACACCAAACCACCACTCACTTTGCATTTGACTGTTGTTAATATGGTTTCGATTTATAAATTCGTTGATGCAATGGTTATTTGATATTTTGTTGTCTTTGATCAAATCGTTGATGCAATGGTTTTATTGAACACATTAATTTTGGGTCAAATCGTGGTTCATTTGACATATTGGTGTTTCTTTTAAATTGTGCAAATGCCATTGTTTATTTAACATTTGGATCGATTTTTGGTTATGTATATCATGGTTTTCAATGGTTATGTGATAATTCTTTTGGATATACACTATTGTGATTTGAATGTACCAAGGCGTCGTTGATTGTACAGCTCGACATGATATTTTTGCATGGTCCCAAATTACTACACCACCCTTGCACGCATAAGCATTAATGCTCTGTCTTGCATTTCGGGTTGCTTTTGCCTATTTTGGGGAAGCTGCAGGAAAAATGGTTCTGTGTCTACCCTGTCAAACCCTATCGCCGATTACCCTCTTGATTTTATGCTATCATCTATGGCTCCTGTAGTGCGAATCGAGCCCAATGGTGTCCAAACGTTGTTGTTGTTTCATAACGCCCGAGAGGACCTAGAGAGGAATGGTTGGTTGTTTTTTATTGAGAAGTTCAAGGGTTTCAACCTCGCAGTCACTCAACAATTTGCACCTACATTTGAGGGATGCAGGGCCAAAGTTGGGGACATCCAACTCGAATTGAATGAGGATTTCCTTATCTCAACCACTGGTCTTCCAGCCGAAGGGAAGAAATGGTTTAAAAATTCGAAGGTTGATGAAGTACCATGGCCACTGTTGTTTACCTCAAGGAAAATCAACAGTTGTGACAAAGGTATGCCAGTTACAGCTCTTAATTCTAGGTGGCATGATTTGTTGGCTATTATCAAGCAGTTCATTACATGTGAAGCTAGATATGGTTTAGTTTCCCTATACCACCTATGGCTGCTCATGAGTTTCATATAAAATGGCTAAACGTTTCAAGAGGGAGAAAGCCAACTGCAGCCTCTTCCACCATTGTTTAATTAAAATTATTTTAGTTCATCATTTGAGTTTGAGTGGCAATTGTTGGAAAGCTTTCTTGTTGAGGAATGGCTTTGCTAGTCCTAAAATTGGACAAGTTGACAAGAATTTGGTTACAGAAACCCTTGTCTAGCCTGTCATTCTCCCTTCTATGCTCTTTCCCTCTGTTGAACCCTCAACCTACCCAAACGATGCCCTATCCGACACCCTACCTGACTCATGTCTAAAAGACAGTGCTAAGCCTATTAAGAGGCCTGCAAAGAAAAAGAGTAAAATCTATAGTGATATCAATTGCAAGGGTAAGAAGGTCACGCGGTGGGTATCAAGGTGTGCTCGCAATAAACCTAAACAAAACACAGACCAAAAACCAATTTTTTTGAGTGAAGATTCTGATTCCGAAATCGAGCGGTTTCTAATCGAGGAGTATCCATACTCACACGGCCTTTGTTCAGTCAAGCCCTATGACTATGTGACGAACCTCCCGCCATGCCTTAGAGATGACCCCAAATTCCCCGGGATCAAACTCGACAGTGGAACTACTGGTAAATTAAGAGATTCTTCACCTGTAATTACACGGATTGATCAACCATAGTGCAATGAATGCAAGTCGTGGCTCGACCGATATTATATAGACGTCCCCTTGCTCCAATCCCAAATAAAGTCCTTGGAGGACCGAGTAAATGTGTTAACCAAAGAAAATGACAGACTGCAAGCTAATGATAAAAGGCAGAAGACCACAGGCTCTGTCGTTTTCAAAAATGTAGAGGTGGCCACTGGCATTGTTAATTCAAAAATAGCTTGATCGAATCGAATCCATGAAACCGAGGTATGGTGTTTCAAAAGTGATTTTAAAATGATTTTGTTTTCTTTTAATTAGCATAAATAATTTGTTTGATCAATCGCATCTATTTCTATTATGATTGAATTGATACAATACAATTTTGTTTGTAAATAATAAATAGCTACAGAATCGTGAGATTCTGTAGCTAGTTATGAAAATATGAATTGTTTTGATTTTACAAATAAAATACAATCTGAACAGCATGTATTCTTGTGCATTGACAGGTACACACGAATTTTAAAGGATATTGGATCGACTTTGGAATCTTTGAACATGCTTTTTCTTTACATACTTTTGGATTAGGCTGTTAGTCTTAGATAGAAATGGGAATTTGGGAGATTATTCCCATAATTTTTGCAACAGTTTTGATAATTTCCACAAGGAATGTTTTCATCCTGTGGCCTTTATATATGTATTATTTTTGTAAACAAAGGATCACTGCTTGAGAGCAGAGACTATGGATTGATGATTACTTAGACTCGAATGAAAGTAGATGTTTGTACGACTTTAGCTTCAATATATCATACTTTTGTTCAAGTTTTTTGTTCATTTCAATTTGTAATCAAATTATTGACTACTTTAGATATCATAATTTGTTACAGGTTGATGTGATGGGATTTAAATAGTTTCCATATTTGATGTCTCTCATTTTACATACAACAATTATCCTATTTCGATTTAATGAACAGAGGGTTAATCTTCTTTATTAAATGAGAAGTTATATACAAATCTTTGCAGTGAGATTTATCTTAATGTAATCATTTGTAAATTATAAAATTGTTGTTGCTACATCCTTTACATGTTCCTTCATTAGCATTAAAAAGTGTTGTTGCTTCATGTTACACGAAGTATTGGAAAATCTGGTGCAGGTTGGCCTCATCAAACAGTGAACGCTCATGCTATGTACAGGATGAGTAGGAGATGATAATTTCAGGTCAGTTTGTTTTTTTCATTTTAATAGTCAATTAATATAAGAATTCTCTGTAGTTTAGATACACAGTACAGATTGTTATTTTCATTTCTTAGTTAGACAGCTGTCATTTCACTTCCTGTTTATAAAATTTATAAAAAATCAAAAATAATGAACAATAGCTTTTGTTGTCCATTCATACATGATTTTCGCAGGTTTTTGATTAAAAATTTGCAATTTGTGAATACTGTACATACAATAGAAATATAAATATATCTATGCACTGTATATTTAATAAGTAGAACTATTATTCTGTTAGCCAGTAAAACTGTAAATATATATTAGATTTGTATATAGGTTGCAGTAGTTGTTTTTCACTTAGATTAGTTTCTTTAGTTTAGTTTTTTTTACTTTCAGAGGACTTAGATCGACCAACAGAGCCACTAAACCTGTCGTAGTGGATTAATCCAAACGGCTTGGGTTATTTAGACAACCCCAAACCNTATAGCTTCCCAAGTTCTTTCTGGAATAATGTTCACTTGTGTTTCTTCATCAAGAATATAGTCAATGATGAAGTCCCCTATTCTTGCTTCGAATTTCTCCTTTTCTTTGAAGATCTCTGATAATCCGACATCTTTATGTTCCTTCAGGGTTTCTTTCATCTATATTAATACTTTCTTTGATTCTTGCTGGGTTTTTTCCTTTTCTGGATCTACCTTATGGTCTTCTTGATTCAGATTTATCCTTTCAAGCTCAGATATCATTATAGGGCAATCCAATACCTCATGTTCCATAGATTTGCAACAGAGACAACTAGATCTTCTACCAGGACATTCCTTAGCTAGATGGCCTGATTTTCTGCAACTGTAACATAGGATTAATCCTCTATTTCTCTTAAATGGTCCCCAACTTCTTCTTTACTACGCACCAGAATCGTGATAGCTAACCTGCAAAAAATTCTTTCTAGGATACTACATCCATTTGTTAGTCCAAACATTATTTCTATGCATAGGTATAACATATCTATCATTATACTTATTAGATCTATTCATATCAAACTTTCTTTCATCTATTGATGCCCTAGTTTTTAAGCTAGGACAAAATCTATCAAACATACCTAGATCCATGCTCTAGAACAAAAATTTCCACTTATCTTACTTCTATAGAGCACAAAGATTCCAGATCTAAGAAATTTTAACTATTCTTTCCTTTATTAGAGCACAGAGCTTACAGATCTTACCTCTTTTCTGCAGATGTGACCTTTTTCTTCAAAAATTTCCACTTTTACCTTTCTTAGAGAACAAAGAATTCATATATCGCTTATTTTCTTCAGATCTAATCTTCCTTTCTTCAGATCTGACCTTATTCCTAGCACAAAACTTCACAGGTCGACTAAAAAGCTACACACTAGGGCAACAGATTTATGCATAGAACTTTCTTTTGCACAAAGTTTCTTCTTCCTCAGTTCCCAGCAATCACAATTTCGGATCTCGAAAACGGAACCATTTGTTGGCATAGGGTAGACCTAGGGTTCAACACTCAAGAGTGCACCAACAAATCCCTAATTACCAGCCCTTTTAGCGACACGTGCGAAGAAGATGAAGTCTCACTCGAGGTAGAGACAGGGGTGGTTGCAAGACTCAGGTGTCTGCAACCTTAGCTAGGACACAGATCTGTGATTATATCACTTATAGGGCACTTAGCATCGATCATTCATCAATATTCAACCCTTACTATACTTCACAAATGGAACAGAGCATCGTGGTGTTCACTTAGATCTATGACATTTCAGTGCTTAACCATAGTAACCCAAATCAGATCCAGTAGATCAACACTAAGCATCCTCATACACATCAGATCTAACAATCATATATATCTAAGAAGCACAAAGCATAAATGGATATACCAAAGCACATAGCAGAAGAAAACATAAACACATTGAATCAAAGCACAGAGCATAACACACAAGTTTACGTGGTTCACCCCCACCCTGGGGCTACGTCCACAAGATCTTATTCTTTATTATCGTCGTAAATATGTTACAAGCACAAATCCTCCAAAACCCTTCTTCACATAGGACAGAAGATATGTGCAACTTGCTAGATCCTTCTTCCTTTTGTTACAACACTTAGCTTTCTATAACAACCTCACAGTAACTTGCACTTAGCCTTGCAAGCCTTACATAGTTCACACAGAGTGCTTATTTAACATCACATAGATGCACTACCAATTGTACTAAGAAATCACATCTACTACTTCTTAGATTTCCTATCCTTCTATTTATACATTACAAAAGTGGGCCTAAGTGTGGGTAAACCCACAAGCCGACATCCCTTACCCATTACATTATCCCAAAAACCTTAAAAAGGGGCCCAGTAGGAGCCAAGATCTCATGATCTTCGCTTCATCTAGTGCTTCATCTTTGACAGGCTGTCGAAGTCCCAAAGATGGTCAATTATGACCAAGTACTTACCAAAACTTGGTTAAGGGACAACATATACTATTTGATGTTTTCTTGCAGCTTCCACTTGACTCTCTTATTCCAACACCCTCACATACATAGTTTTGTAAAGTATTTCGGCCATCAGGTTTTATTCAAACCTCATACTTTAGGGGGCATTTGTTACACACCAGATTCCAAGACTACTAAGTGTCACGCTTATGTATCACATTATACTAAGTGTCACACTTATGTATCACATTATACTAAGTGTCGATTTTACGCACAACTAAGTTTCACACTTATGTATCATATTCTACTAAGTGTCACACTTAAATTTCAAAACTTTATCATCATGTGGGAATAGTTGTCATGTTCCCTAGACAAGTTGGAAATAAAATCTATCAGTTGGAGGTAAAAATGATACCTTTTTCCTTGATATTTTGGCCTTAAATTAGCTTCATCATCCTCCTACCGTTTCTCCCCCAAAGTGTCCTAGGGAGTGATAGTCACCCTATGCACAATTATGGGGGGGAGATGAAGTTGTTGCAACCATTTTTCCTTGATTTATGAGGTTGTTTCTGAGAGTTTCTAGTTGGTTAAGGGATTAGTTCAAGCTATCTCCTATCCAAGGCAAGATCAATATTGTTGGTTGATCTAAATCCTATTTTGACCAAAACCTCTCCTAAAACATATCCTATGGTTGTGATAACGCAAATCCTATATAAAGAAGGACATGCTTGAGTGAAAAGAGGGAGAGATAATTCCAGAGTATGATACTTTCGATCTTAAGACATTCAAGAGAGGTGAGAATTAAGAGAATCATACCTATGATTCTGTGAGATCTAAGGGGCTAGATAGGAGATCTTGGAGGAGCTACTACAATGTAAAACTTGAGATTGTGAGCGCTTCCATTTTGTTGGATTTCCATTAATACATAACTTGGCCTATTCCTCTCATGTCTATTTTTGTTAAATTCATCATAGATAGACTTACTTTCACTTAAAAATATAGTGTGGAAGAAAGAGGTTTCTTTTTTTTCTTTATAGGTCTTTTCTTGCACCTAAGAGCTCAGACATCAAGGTCAAAGTCTGGAGCAGTGAAGAAAATTGTCATAAAAAGGTAAGTCATCCATCTCTTCCTTCTCATTCGACTAATTGTTGAAATAGGGCTAAGAGGAAAGTGTCTCACCATTTGTTTTCTTCTTTCTTGGATCAAGAGGGGTCTTGATCCAAGGGGGTTTTACCTGTCCATGGGGGGAGCCTTACCACATATTATCATAAATATTTATATGGAATTATAGGATGTCATCACATCAGAAGATACTATGATAAGAAATATATCCTCAACACATATTTATCAAAGATATAACATTTCACCATGATACTTAAATGTAATCGCATAACACCATATGTAAATACTATAGGTTCTTAAGATAACATGGCATCATGAACACATCATGCATATAAGGAAACTCTTATCATGACTCATCAAAAAAATCAAGACACTAGCTTTATACCATCATCTATCACATCAAATATAGTCATTATCATCAAATCATTTGTAATACCCTAGTTTTGAGTCTCCATATTAATAATGTATTTTGTTATTTTATGAAAGGCCAGAGTGCCCAAACTATTAAAAGTTGTCAGAGTGCCTAGGAAAATGTAATGTTGGATCATTACTAATAATAAAATACATCATTGGTTGCTAGATAGACAAGTAAAAGAGTTATAGGGGGGTATGATTCCACGAGAGAGGGGGATTAAGGGGACAAAGTCTTTTTACTATATTTTTTTTACCCATAATTTTTTTAATTGAGAGAAGTGGTTACATGAGCTTCTTGGGGAGGTCCATGTGGTTCTTGATTTCCAATTAAATATATAAACCCATCTTTGGGTTGTTTCAGGGGTCCACCCGTTGTTCATTGTTCACAATCTTCATTTTGTTCACTCTTTCATTCATTGTTTCTCATTTATCATTCCTCGTTCATTCATGTTCTTGGATTGGGACATAGGGGGTGAATTGTTGAGGAAGAATCCATTTTTTGTTGGATGTAGTAATGCTTGGTGTATTCTAGCCATGAATTAATTCCTTCATGCCTAAGATGCATTGGCATGTGTTAATTTTTGTTCAGATTTGTGAATCCTGAGAGTCTCAGCATGGATATTCTTGACTAGATGCACTGGAGACTTGGGAGGAAGTGGAAAACCTAAGGGACTATGTGGCCTAGAAGGGAGTCCATTCTCTTGGGTTGTGTAGGCTGGAGAGAAGAGAGATGGTGTGCTTTGGACTGTTGTGCATTGAGAAACCTATGAGAGATTGAGTGCTGACTGGTTTGGGAAGTTGAGTGACACCCTATAACCATCCTTGTGGATTCATATCCCTGACTCATGGGTGGCATGTTGTTGAGACTTGGAATAGTAGCATCTATGGTTGGGTGGAATGTCCTAGGTCTACAACCGACTGGTGATTCATTTTGTTAAAGATAAGTTCTCTTTGTCATGTGTTTCTATGCTTGTATACTTATTTTCGTTGTGTATTAATTACTATATCTGAGATTCATATTTGTAATATGCATGTTTGCTAGTTATTGCTATGCATGATATTCTTAGACATTATTTTATTTTGTAGAATGAATCTTGGTTATTTCATTTTCTGTTATGGTGTTATTTTATTCTTGTTTATTAATTAAATGTTATCAGAATCTGAAATTAGTTTTGAAATGCATTTTTAAGTAGAATGGCCAGTCTGTGGGTCATTGGGCACATTACAGATTTGTATCAGAGCTTCTAGTTCAAACATTGAACTGATATGAGGCAGAACGAGTGTGAATTTGAGAAATTTGTTTTGGAAGACTTTGATATGAGAGATATTGGGGAAAACATAAATATTAGAGAGAAATATACCCAAATTCATGGGAAGATTCGAGTTTTAAGTAATTTAGACTTTCTAAGAAGTTTAATAGATTCGATTTGCAGAGTTGTAGAGCCGAATTCAACCCAGAAGGTCGAAAAAAACATATTTTAATGGCCACTTTAGCATGGGGAAAAGTTCAGAAAATCAACTACTGAGATCATGTTCTATCTTGAGATAAACGACCTAGATTTGTCCTTGTAAATTTTAAAGATTGATAAAGTTTTGAATTTTGAAAAAGTTATGAGATCGATGACCAAGATTCATTTCGATGGTTTCAAAAAGGAGGAATATCAATGATCCGTATTTTTTTTTGGTTGTTTGAAAAGTCATAAAAAATCAACAGTCAAGATCATCTTGGTTGGGAGATCAAAGATCGATATTCACCCAGGTTTTGGCCAAAATTGTCTAAGTGTTGAACATCGTCATATGATATCATTAATGACTGATGGATCAGGGATCGAAAAGTTTGGCGTGTTGAATTTCATCCAACTGAAATCTAAG
>JASDQU011177891.1:9362-25556 GCA_032191745.1 Picea mariana
CGAGTCTTGAGCAAAAAGTTATGGTTATTAGAAATTTGCCCATTAATTTTTCTGTTCATTTTTCAACTTAGCGCAATTCTGCACTGTAATTATGGAATTTCGCACCTACTCCATTGGAGTTTTCATAGGATCTCAATTGGGTTTCTTCATATACATATTATGGACACTTTGTCCAAGTTTCACCTTTTTCTGGGTTCTGGGCTGCTAGTTATAGCCTGCTGAAGTTCTAGGTCAATTCTTGTTTTTGGTATGGAATGCTACAAGTACCTTCTTTGCCAAATAAACATCTTTAACATGCCCAAAAATTTAATTCAGCTCTGGGACTGTCTTCTATGGCTCAATAGCTTTCCATTGACTACTCCTGCGCCTCAATCTGATTCCGGAGCAAAAAGTTATGACTCTTGGAAGTTAGATGGGTCTTAAAATTTACCCTCCACTGTTTGTGCTGTAACTTTCTCATAAAAGCTTCGTTTGACGAATGGTTTACACCATTAGAAAGCTCTCTCCGGGCTCTTTTATTTGAGGTGCAGAGACATGCACACTCTTTTCTCGTGGTTTTTGAGTAGCTAAAAATGTTGTTAAGGCCCTCAAAAACGCGTTGCAAAAAGATGACGTTCGAATAATATAAAATGTCGCGGAAATTCGTTGGTTTTCTGCTGTTGTTCACAATCCAAATGACTTCTCGCTCATAAAATTCAACATGTACACCCATATATAGCATGTGAAACAACACCACAAGGTAATCCATGCTCCGCGCACCTATAACCACTGTGCATCACTTGTCTGTCGCACCAATAACTGGTGCGCACTACTTTTGTGTCGCGCGCCAATATCCACTGTGCGCAGTTTTGGTTCTTGCACTATTACCTGTTGCACACAATTTTTGTATCGCACGCTTGTATTCCGTGCACATTTCACTCTATGCACTGCACCATGCCAAAGTTTAGTATGCCCCCGCTGCGCACCAATACTCTACGCACACCATTAGCTAAACTGTTGCGCGACAACATATACCCACATTTCGTGTCCACCAACCAAACTCTTCTGCGCTCTGCCAATACTGCGCACACCTCGCGCACCATTATTATGTGTGTGCACACCACGTGCACCTTTTATGCGTATGCACACAGTGCAATGCTAAATTTAGCGCGCGCACCCGCACACCAACATTTTTCCGCGCGTCGCCTAATTTTCGCGCGCGCACCTGCTCACCAACATTTTTCCGCGCGGTGCCAAAATTTAGTGCGCGCACCTGAACACCAACATTTTTCCGCGCGGCACCACATTTTAGCGCGCGCACCCGCACGTTGACATTTTTCCGTGCAATGCCCAATTTTTACATATCACAAGCTTTTTACTGCGCAACATGCATTTTTAGTGCACCCACCAGCGCACATTCATTTTTATGCGCATCAATTCCTCGTGAATTCCGCTGCAGAAATTGGGGCTTTTGCTTAAATTTTCCCCAATTTTTTACTATAGACATTCTGCAACTATGAAATTTGTTCAATGTCACCCCAATAACACCAGTTTAACCTCTGCAACAGCAAATTGTTGTAAGTTGACATTTCTGGAACGGATTTTTTCCAAACTCCATTCACGAATTCAGAATTTTAATTACGAATCTCGCTCCATCTGTCATGGCTTCACTATAACTTCAAATTCGACCAATTCCAGGTCTGAATTTGCTAGACAATATATTACATCAAGAATATCTCACTGCATGGGCGAATTTCTTAATTTTCCCACGAATTTAACAACGGAAATTGGGGCTTTTTCCCAATTCTGCACAATTGTTGTTACTTTTTACCATGGATGCTCTGCAACTCGAAATTTGGCCACTTCGAAATAAATTCTCTGTGAAATTTCGTTTCAACTCAACTTGCTCGGCCCATCCAGGCTCAGTGTTGAAAACTGAAGCTTTGATACCATATTGTAACGTCCCCGACCACCCAGGTCAGGCCATGCTAGACAAGAGAACTCTTTTATTCCCTCTGCGGAACATATTGTAACATACCCAACATCCAACTGAGCTATGCCACATAAATTTTCGAATTGCATGCAATTAAAATATATACACAGAACTCTTGCAAAAATTTATATATAAACGTAAACATACAAATGCATACTGTAAATGCACAGATTCATACTGAAATAACGGTAAACATATACATGCAACATATATAGGCAATACCCATAAATATAAAGACAGTTATAAACACGCATAGGATAAACCCATAAAAATAAACACGTAAATGACAATGCAACATGTAAATTTATCACACAATTGACACTTATCTTGGCAAGAATATCACCAACTGCGTGTAGACCTTCCACGAACTTCCCAGCCTTAGACCACACTGCTCATCACTCTCAACAGTGGGTCACCCCCGAGCTGGGACTAAACTCCACCTGGGTAAAGGGATTCCTAACCAGGCTAATGGCTCATAGACAACAGGAAAGATTCCGTCACAGGTGCCAACTCAAACCAACAACCTACAGTCTCTCATTCCCCACATGCCTGTCCCACCCCAGGAAGTGTGCCCCTTCTCTGCTCAACAGTCCTTCGGCTGCCCCACTTCCTTTCCAGGTTTCAACAACAGGCCGGACAAGAAGTCTCAGAGCACTGTAGCTGCAGTTCAACACCTTCAGGAATCAATTCCCAACAAATTCTCTCACCCAGAGAGAATTTGCTCACGGGCCTGACAACCTGCCTCTTCAATATCCCACGGGCCTGACAACCTGCTTCTTCAGTCCAGCTCCCAAGCTAACCAACTTCACGAACATATATGGCTATCGATACAGGTTCAGGTACAGTGACATGAAGGTATGGAGGATAGCTCAATGAGTGAGTGAATGCTCATGGAATGGCTGCCTGGATGATCGAATGATGGAAGGAATGATGGATAGAGTTATAGGAAATGAACTCAGTGCAAACAATATGTATGCATGTCCCCAACTTGACACTTGTCATGTTGGGAGCTACTTTGGCCCACTTGTCCCCAACTTTGGAAGTTAGGATAAAATAATTATCCATACTTAATATTTTAAGAAATATTAATATAATATTTNTTTCCTTAACTTTTAGCCCTCCCTTTCCCTAACTAGTGGAGTTTAGTCCCCCATACTCTTTTATCGTGGTCGGTTTGCGCGCAACGATGTATTTTATATTAATTATGAGACATATACAAAAATAGGCGCATTGGCCTTTAACATCTAGGCTCTCCGGCCTAATCACAACATAAGCATCCTAGCTTATAATAACTAGCTCACCAGCCTATAAAACACAACATATACACAAAGACTCCCTAGCCTCAAAATCGCGTGCACTTAAGTTACTGCGCGCAGTATCCTGGAATGTGCACACTTCATCATTTTACTGCGCAGTACATGCACGCACTATGCCATGAAAGGTGCATACAAAATGATATCAAATAGCTCACCAGCTTAAGTACATTTGCATTTACATTTACAACTGGGTTCGGCCTGGGGATATTACAATAAATCTCTGACTTGCTTCGGAGTCAAGCAACCTCAATATGAACTTGATACGTTCAACATACAACCTGAAAAAACAAGTAAACATTGGCTCTTCATATCAGCAATTATCAACAGTAAACCTCTTGGGAGTTGTGCTCAAGATATCATCGTGAACTGCACTTATTCTGAGCAGGAACAAACTTGAAACCCATTCAAAAATTAGGTTTGAACCTCTGATTTGATTTGCAGAGTCAAGAGATAACATCACCGACTTAATGTCATCTGCATCCATCACTGGGGATTTGCATGGCACTTAGCACCTCCTTTCGCAGTGATAGGCAGGAAGACTTTGAGGAATCTACTAAGCATATCTTTTTTAAAACACATCTTTGAAAGCCCTAGCTACAAATGTCTCTATATAAGTCAATTTTGGTGATTGAAAAGTTTCATTAACTGCCATCTGTACACATGCATTTCTGTTTTAAAACCCCTTTTATGTGCATTTGGAGTGAAAGTGCTATAGTATTTACAGTCCTACTGATAAATGCGTTGACAAACTTTTCAATGACTAGTTGTGATGGACTAATTCCAGTTTGAATACTTTGTTGTTATTTAATTTAGTTGTGTTAATTTCTACTATAAATAAGTCAGATGGCCTTTATTTATGCTGTTCAATCTGAAGTGGGTTACCATATCGAGAATAGGAAGTACTGTAGCCTAACATGCACTGGTTTTGACTTTTCTGAAGGTCCTTTGGTGAAAAGCATTTGCTTTGGTCAATAATTTTGATGGGTTTTATAATCATTTTGGAAAAAAGCTTACTTCCATCTCAATTTAGTTGATATCTGCATTGCTGATCTATGCATGGAATGTGTAAGCTTGATATCTGATAAATAAGAATCTTTTATTCAGTATGTTCATTTCCTTCCCGACAGTATTAATCATTGTCATGTTTAATATGTTGCAACTTTCTAGGTATATTATTTTTGAAATAATCCATTCATTTGTTTGTGTTGTTAAACTTGCTTTGTGATGTATTCTAAGATGCATCTGTTGCTTTTGGTCCCATTTATTCAAAGGCATTCTCTTCAACAATGCTCGTTATTATTTCGAGTAGACTGTCTACTTGGGTCTAGGATATGTAGGTTTTAACTTCAAACTTTTATGCCTTTTTTCTGTCTTGTTTCTGGGTGAATGTTCTAGATGCTAAAGGATATAACCTCTATTCCATCTTTATAATTGAAGTTTTCAGAGTCTCTCCTCCATTCAAATAAACCACTCATACTGGGAGAGAATTTACATGCAGGGAATGTTTCTCTTAAATTTGAAACTTAACATGTGACATCATGGAAAGATTTAGAGAATACTTGATCTTGTTTAATTTCAGATAGATTTCGACTAAAATGCTTGTTGCTTGTGATTCTCATCTATCTTTGTGCCTTTGATAGGGCCCTGCCAACAGATTTTGTCAGGTTAGACCAAGACATATTGAGTCCTCTTGCTGGAAAGAGGAAATTGTACACATATGAGACATCAGATTTCTGGGAGCAGATCAAGACTCCAGGGTAACATGAGTACACATGTAAATAAACTTTTGCAAGAATTCCATATTATGCCCAAGGAATCACCAGTTTTTGTTTCTTTATTTCCAGAATGTCTCTGAGATGCTCTTCACTATACCTTTCACAATATCGACTTACTAGTCCTGAACTCTTAGCAAAGAGTGATGGTGGTAGGACTGCTACTATTGTTGGTGATGTTTACATTCACCCTTCAGCAAAAGTGCATCCAACAGCAAAGGTGGGAGAGATGCCCAGTGCTTGTTTTTGTGTTTCATTCCTGGCAACATTTTAAAATGCTTTCTAATCATAGTTTGCTGGAGCAGATTGGGCCAAATGTCTCTATTTCAGCAAATGCTCGTGTTGGGGCAGGCGTTAGATTGATTGGTTGCATAATTCTTGATGATGTAGAACTGAAGGTAAAAACAACTTTTTGGATGTTCATTTTCATCAGCGAGGTTTTCTTATTTATTTGGATTTTTTTTAACTAATCTAACTCAAGTGCGCTTAACTGCGGAGTTCTGATGGGATCCGGTGCATAAGGTTTTCTTATTAAGAATCTGTCTTTGCCTTTTGTGGCAGGAGAATTCAATTGTGATGCACTCCATTGTTGGCTGGAAGTCATCAATAGGAAGATGGTCGAGAGTTCAGGCAAGTCTTTTATCCCAATCAAATAAATTGGTTGCAAAATATTCAAATAAGCTTTCTATATGTTATAAACTTATATGTTCTTTTCTTCCATGACACACTTCTGTCTTACAGGGTGAGGCAAATTATACATCAAAACTTGGAATTACAATTCTTGGTAAGCAGTAATGTTCATGAAGCTAGGAGAGTTGTCAATGTTTTCTTTTTTATCAAATGTTATATTCACCTTGCTTTGGTTGACCAGGTGAGGACGTGACTGTTGAAGATGAAGTAGTTGTGGCTAACTGTATTGTACTTCCCCACAAGATGCTTAATATGAGTGTACAAGAGGAAATAATTTTGTAACTTGTGCCAATTTTTTCTTTTCTTAACGCATTTGATAGCATGGTTAGCCATTTTCGGCTCAATACTGTATCAATTTCAGAGCATATTTATAAGTGTTTTATGGATTCAACGCATGGAAAGATTAAATTAATTGTAAGAGAAACTCGTGAGTGTAATATAATATTTCATGAGATTGCATCTGAGCATTATAATTAATAACAGTTGGTTTCATATTTAATTGATAACTTCGATTTTGTGGCTTTAATTGATAATTTCGATTTTGTGTTCAGTAATCGATAACTTGCTGTTGTCAATAGTTGATAAGTTTAATTTCGTGATGTTCAATCGAGAGAAGTTCAATTTCATGGTGTTCAATATCCAACACCTTTAAGGCATCCACTTGACGATAAATTGTAATGCCAAGTGCATGAGAGTATAAGCTTGGTTGGAAAAAGGTATTCTCTCTCCTACATTAGCAGGTCTGTATGTTGCCTATACTCTGTTTTCTCATCCTCTATGTTATATACCTTTTTCTTTAGCTAAAAACTCTTTATTGTCTACCATTATGTTTGGTTAGTTTCTTGTTACAGTGTTTCATCTTTGTAGATAAGATACCTGAAGTAGCCCGCCCTTAGTTTCCTGTGGCCTTAAGCAGTATCAAAAGATCAGTTAGGAAGTTCTTTATTCTATTTGTACATTTACAATTAAGCCTGCGATTTTGTGTCAAAGTAAGAAGCATCAGTGCATTCATACTTGAGTGACGAGTCCTCCGTGTGCATGTTCATTGGAAAATACCTCTTTAAGAATATAGGCGAAAGTTTATTAATTGGTATATCTTAAGTATTCAATCTTGTACAACATTTTGCTCAGGTATTCTGTTGAAGAATGAAGTCAGTCAATTGAAGAAAAAACAAAGAATGTAGTTAGCATATATTTCCGTAAAAATGCAACTGTGATTTACTCGGAGAAACTTATTTATACTACATTTTGGTATATTATGCCAAGGGCTACTTATCCTTCATATATCAAGATAAATTATAATTTTTTTTTTTAATTTATGTGTTCCTTAGGATTAGATATTTTAACAAAAATCTGTGCTTTAAAGATGTCATGGGTTCTCAAGGCAATACACATTCTAGCTAAAAATGGTTAATATAACTCACTTGGAGATACAGGGTGTAAGCAAAGTGACCCTGATGGTAGTTTAATTTCAAGATATCAACCAGGAAAAGTGGTCCGTATCCTTACTGACAAAATGTCCTATGCTATTTTATTGGTGGACTGCAGCTATTTATTGTTGGTGTTTTAAATTTCGGTTTCATCACAATGTTCTTTGAAGGGAACAAACCGCAGGGAGTATATGCATATAGTGACACGTACTGGCACTAGACGCAAAGAAGAGAATATAGCATTGATTTCATGCTCGTGCACATTGTTTGTTGATCAAGCAGAATCATTCTCTTTGGGCTTTTAGTGATCCTGGTGGTTCTATATGGTTGTGAAGTATGGGCTAGCAGCACCTCTGACTTACAGTGGAAGCAAATTGAGAAGATTAAAAAACGCTTGATCACAAACAAGTTTAAAATTAAAAGTTCAGTCCCTTATGATATCACGCTGAGTGAAATGGGGGCTGCTCCTATTGAAGCAATTGCTATGGTGCATCTCATAAGATATCTAAAAAAAATTGAGCAAATGGAAGACAGTCGGTGGCCTAAGGTCATCTTCAATGACATATTATGCAAAAGAAAGAAGACCTGGATGCGACAAAATATTAAATGGCTTAATAAATGGGATATCCACTTGAACAGGTGCCCTACGAACAGTAAAGAGATAAAGACTTTTGCTATTGATAGGTTCCACAAGCGAACTTGGGATAAAGGGCTCGGGAGAAAGAAAGAGTATTATATTGAAGAGTTTAACCCCACATACAATTATCATCCAATATATCTTGGAGAGCCAAAATGCTTATTGCCCAATTAAGAACCAATTCCCATCAACTCCGCTGTGAAACTGGGCATTGGAAAAGACCAAAAGAAGCTTGGGAACAAAGGGTGTGTGTGTTCTGCACCTCTGGAAAAGTGGAAACAGAAAAACATTTCATTTTAGAGTGTGAAGCCTTCAAAGACAGCAGGGACAGCTATATAAGTATCTTGACAACTAGCTCTTGGAATAACTTATTCAGCGAGGGGACAGTGGAGAAATTGGGGGAGCTCATCATCAAGTTGAACAGGAAAAGGGTTGAACTGCAGAAATCAGTGTGTGAGGCAGTCTGTCCCATAGGCTATTGTTAGCCTCGTGGACGTTAAAATCATTTCTTCTTCTTCTTATGCAGATCATTATGCAACATTTTTTTTTGGGGGCCTCCCATACATACCGTGCGTGATTTGGAACTTCAAAATTGATCTCATATCAAAAATAATAAAAGAGTGAGGACCTTATAAACCAACTCAAACATTCTCAGTTATCGTCCTCTGTGTAGTCAAAATCTGACTAGAGTTGCAGAACCAACTACTAGAACTATATTATACCATACAATACATGCATAGTGTACAGTACCAGATAATAAAAAACATGACAACAAGGAGGCCTTCTCACTGACTGGCCACTACAGGAGTGGCACCACCTATTTTCAACTCTCTCTCTCTAATTGCCACCAATTGGTTCTCAGTTATCGTCCTCTGTGTAGTCAAAATCTGACTAGAGTTGCAGAACCAACTACTAGAACTATATTATACCATACAATACACGCATAGTGTAGAGTACCAGATAATAAAAAACATGACAACAAGGAGGCCTTCTCACTGACTGGCCACTACAGGAGGGGCACCACCTGTTTTCAACTGTCTCTAATTGCTACCAATTGAAGCTCATTCTGAAGACCATTCAATTCTTCTTCCAGTATCTGCAATTCCATTAGTCATCTGGTTGCTGCTTTCCCCTTCCTCGAAGTACAGAATATATAACCTTACTGCCTAATCGAACTGCTCCTGAAAGTAGGGGAGTCCCTCTACCATTCCTTTCAACAGGTAAATCATTACCCAACATTTGCATGAAAGCAAATAAAAACAAGTAACTTCTTATCCAACTCTGCAAAATGTAAATAGAAAATTAATGGCATTCAAAAGGTTGGCAATTCTAGATTTTGAGTGGACACTAGTTTTTCCCTGAGAAACACTAAGATAATTTGATTTCTTATTTATACTAGAGTTTGGAAATTATTTAAAAATGCCAGTTTGACTCTTGCTTGCACCCTTGGTCACACTTGAAATTTGAAATTTGTAATGTGTAAACATGAAGTGACAATATCCTAGTAAGAATTATAGGTCTTTATCATTGATCTAGGTTTAGGAACTCTAGCTGGCTTCATATTGCTTTTCTAAATTTAAATTGCATTACACATTATACTTCTATACCATTCTTACCCATACAAGTACATCCAACTTTGTCGAGGATGTGCTTACTTGAAGACTGATGGTAGATTAATTAATCAGATAAATGTTTACGATTTCTTCTCAGTTTGTTATCATTTTCTTTTCAAATTAAGCCATCAAACATCACTTCATACAACCATGAATATTTTATCCATGGTGGCATTACTCATTTCCATGACTTTTCTTAGGGTGCCAGTCATGGTAACTAGTTTTATTTCTTTGCTTCCTATTCTTGATATGAAACCACCCGTGTATGAAAATTTCGACAAAATTAAGTAGAATAAAGCAATTAAAAAATGTGTAAATAGAGTTTGGGATTTAATACATATTTTTCTTGGATACAATCTGTTGCTTGTTGCATATAAAATTATATGGTTAAATAGAGTTTGGGATCATTAAACAATATTGTAGGTTTGTTGTTTCTTAATAGATGAGCTGTAAAGTGAAAAAATCACTACTAATTGAATTTCTAATTGCGATTTTCTTATATAAGAGTAACAATTTTTAAAATTGATCATTTTTATTTTTTATTTTTTGAAAATTTCATAAGTTTAATCACATCTTAAGTTATGAAAATTCAAAACTTTTAAAATATTTCATATTTTCATAAATACAAAAAGAAAAAGAAAATGTATAAAGTTTATTTGCATCTTAAGTTACAAGGTCCCACATTTACAAAAAGAAAAATAAAATGTATAAAGTTTATTTGCATCTTAAGTTACAAGGTCCACATTTTTCATATTTTTACATAAAAAAAAATATTGTTTTTAAAAATGATAAAAAACTTCATTTTTAATAGTTTGATAAAATATTTCTTCTAATATGTAGATTTTTACAATTCAATATGTTTTTGTAGGATTTCTTGATTTTAAATTGTGTTAGAGATTTGAAATGTTCCCAAAGTTTTGAGTGCACACTCCAACTATCACTAGGGGATGACATTGTAGCATTTAAATAACAAAGAAGAGTGACTCAATGATAAGATTAAATCGGTTTAGGGGTTGGGTTAGCTGTTAGGAATATTAAAGTAGAAAATTAGTTAAAATAATTAAAGAAAACACTAAAAACATTAAAAATCACTGTTAAAATTAGGTTACAACCATTAAAGAATCAAATAATTGATAATGTAATAAAATTGTATATTTTCATATATGAGAATGGGATGACACAATTTAAAAAAGGGTGAAATGAGTTAAATTAATAGATCAATTTAGATTAAGATACAAAGATGAATTAAATCGATGAAAAATAAATAATTATATTTTCACTTGTAAGATTAAGATAAAGAAAGGAAAGAATTAATAGATCTAAAATTAAAAGAGATGAGAAAAATAATTATAGCTATTAATGGATAAAAGTTAAGAATTTATAAAAAGTAATATGGGTTTAGATAATTGAACCAAAGTAAAAACTCAATCAAAATGAAAATGTATCATTGATTACTTTATCTTATTTTTAATGGCTAATCCGATCCTCAAACCTATTTAATTTTACTATTACTTTATCTTATGTGAAAATGTATCATTGATTACTTTATCTTATTCTTAATGGCTAATCCGATCCTCAAACCTATTTAATTTTACTATTACTTTATCTTATTCTTAATGGCTAATCCGATCCTCAAACCTATTTAATTTTACTATTGGTTCATTTTTCTTTATTATTCAAGAGCTACAATATGATCTCTTGATGATAGTGAAGTGTTCACTAGAAAAGCTGAGAACTTTTTAAATTTATAACACAATTTAAAATCATAAAACCCTACCAGAAAATATCAAAAGAATTAAAAAACAAGATATGTAACATTAAAATTTTACTTTTAAAATAATTAATATATCTTACAATTTTAACATGACAACCATAATTTACAGAATTTTGAATTTATAACACAGTTTAAAATCNAAAAAAAACAAAAAAAAAAACAAAAAAAAAACAAGATATGTAACACCACGATTTTACTTTTATAATAATTAATATATCTTACTATTTTAACATGACAACCATAATTTACAGAATTTTTAAATTATAAACATAATGCATTTTATATTTAATTGAACACAATTTCTATTTATCAGTAACTCACTAATCCAATAACCTTAAATTCTTACAATAAATTATTAATCCACTAACTACTAACATGATAACTTATTGATCCTTAAACTCTTTTGACTAATTCAATGACCCAATAACCCCTAACCATGAACATGGCGACTCATTGACCCACTAACCCATTTGGGGCTAACACATATAAACCCATTAATGCCTATCCACTAGTTCACTAACCCACTATGTTGGGTTGTACCCAAAATAGAAATACATCCACAACAAATTACTTATTTTATTTACAATTTAAAAAGGGAAAAATATAAATATGTTTAATAAGCAATAAAATATTTAAAAACTGAAGTATAAAAATGATAACTTTGAAATTATTTATGTTTTTTTAATGAGAAAGGGTAATTATATTGATCTTAAAAAGAGACTACAGCTGCAACAGGGCAATCCATATAACAAACTTTAGCATTGGGTGGGATGTCATAATGATAGTTCTTTATTATAAAAGTTTATAAGCATTCTCAAAATACATCTGTTTATATTAATAACCTGTCCTAAAAACGAAATTACTTGACAAAATACATATAGTAACAAAAAAGATGAGTTTAGAAATTGTCGGAAGAACCACAGTGGTTCTTCCGACAATTTCTAAACAAATCTCTCACCACAGAAACCTAAATGATCAGAAAAAGATGAGTCTAAGCAAAAAGAGACAGTTGTGGTAGCTCCCCTAAATTGGGAAGCATTGTCTTCCTCTTCTTCTTCATCTCGAAGCACTGGGGTTGGGTGCACTACGAAGGGGTTTTGGGGGGAGGGGGAGGACATGTATGAATTCCATTTTCTCAGGCTCACGGTGCTTCTATGTTATTGACAACTTGATAGTGAGATCATTCAATTTGTTGTTCCAGACAACTAAGGTTGCATGGATGTTTTGTTCTAGTTTTCTTAGGGTTTCATTTTGTTTATGCGAAACCTAATCCATTGCTAAAATTTGTTGCTTCATTGCTATCCTCCCAATAGTTCTTTGGTCGCTCACTATATCCAATTGGGCCTTCACAAAATCCACTTCATCCTCCATATAGTTTATCTTTTTGTGCAATTCAACATTGTCAACAAGGAGAGCAAGGCACATAGGGAAATGCCTCATGGTGTTGTTGCACTTACAACTCCATTGGGAATGGAGAGAAAAGTCAATCTCGAGATGACATAGAAGGAAAAGCCTCCACAAAATTTGCCCTTAGCCACTCTTAGTTAATTCCACATTGAAACCAAGAATGAAAGCCAAATACAATATAATGTAGAGCACATGAGTGAGAGGCATGTCAAAGACCTTAGGCTTTAATGTAGTATGGGGTAGTGAATTACCTCTTCTAATCACACATGGAGGCTCCTCCTTACTATGCTTGATAAAGGCTCTTAAATAAGTTTCATGCATATTTAATTTGCCTTTCATTGTATTGAAATTTAGACCCCCACATGAAGGGCCCATGAAGAGTGCTCTATGCCACCCAAAATATTTTTTGAAATCAAATGATCATGGTGGAACTTGGAAATAGTTATGTACTCCTTCGTGGATCATCATGAGCTTGCTTGAGGTTCTAATACCTCTTTGTTTTCATGTTAGCTTCATTGTTCTAATGTTTTTGGATATGAAAGAATTGAATGAAGATGTAGGGATTTAGCACGAGCACAACTCGATTAACATGCATGAAACATATAGAGATGAATGTGGGTCTTTGGAGAGGGATCAAAGTGTTATTTTCAAGTCACCCACTATGGATGAGTTTTATCTCTATTTCTATAGTGCAAATGTTACTCCATGGAAGATTGCTAGTGTGTTTGCTTCATTGTTTTTTGCATGACCTAGCCCTAGCCCTAGCTCCCAAATGAAGTAGCTTTTTAAAATTCCTATAGGATTGAAAAAAACCTTGCTCACTCTACCACCCTTAGGTTGCCTTTGAAGGCCCCATCAAAGAACATAGTCAATTCACTTTGGCATTCCGGCCAATGGGCTATGTCATTTTCTAGACTTAAATTAATGACTTTGGTAGCCCTCTTCCTAGGTTTGAGTTGGGGGTAAAGACTATGATGGTTGGAGCAAGTCTATCGCTTCTTGAGAGTATAAGGAGTGGTATTTGTTATTAATACCTTTCATCTTTATCATTTCATTGAGAAGGTTTTGGGCTGCTCTTCTCATCCTTGGAGTAACGATCATGTTGTCTCTAAACATGGCTTTGTTATAGACCAGTGAGAGTTTCCATGATATAAACTTGGAAAACCTGTCTAGACTCACTTTAGAGTGCCTTTTAGCATGGAGTGCACTAGATATTGAGTTGGCCAAGCTATGAGACATTGCTTCCAATCCAAGCTATGAGCCATTGCTTCCAATCCAATGAGGGAGCTATCCCATTGGTTATCCCCTCTACCGCAAGTTGCAAGATTTACCTGGTCACTAGACACTCTAGAAACATGTGTTTACTATTCTCTTCTTAGAAGCGATAGTGAAAACAAGAGGCCATCTTAAACCCGATTGTAGATTTGAATCATTGAAGGGCCCAATTACAAAGTCAATGATTGATTTTGGAATTTTCCCATCCGATGGGCTGAGTCTACAATTGAGTTACAATAAGGCAAAACAAAGTGAAGGATGTGCTACTCCTACCATTTTGGATTCTCAACGGACAAGAGCTTATAATGGACCATTAGAAAGGAATATTTGGATTTTAGAGACACTATCCTCGTGCCACACATAGGTCTATAGTCTTAAAGGGGGGTATAGCTGCTTGTTGAAAGAGCAATGCTTCACAATCCTTTTTACAGTGTGTACAAGACCCACTCGGTTCCCACACTCTCTCATCCTTCACTTGTCTAGTAATCGATACTTCTCTAGTAATCGATGCTTTACTTTTTAGATGCACGAGGAGTTGCTCCCAGTATGAGTAGACTTTTCCTCGGGGCTTAGTAAGAGGAATCCAAGAAATCCATCTTTGAATAGAGATGACCTGGGGCTTCTTAAGAGGAATTAAGAGGAATCCAAGAAATCCATCTATGAGGAATCCAAGAAATCCATCTTTGAATAGAGATGACCTGGGGCTTATTAAGAGGAATCCAAGAAATCCATCTTTGCGACGGATCTTGAGCCCATGGAGAGAAATCCGCCAAATAGTGGAGCCCTTGCGAAGATAACCGAGGGCACAACGGGTTATTGAGGGCAAGGCTTGAAAGAGGGGGTGGCTGTTTATTCTGTCATCCCAAATTGAGATTTGAGCTCCATTTCCAGGGCTCTACAAGAGCACTGACTGGATTTGAGGAGATGCAGCTCTCAATATTCGCCAGACTGGGGAGCCCTTGGTGGTTGGGGTGTACAATCCAAACACGATTTCTATCATCTCCATGGATATATTTCTGAAGAAGGGCGCACTTACCTCAAGCATTCTGCCTTGAAACGAGGCTCGATGCTAATTTGGATCCCATAGCCAGAGCTGCTAAGCTGGGATCCCTGATCACCAGTTTGACCACGCTCAATTGGGGCTCGAATAAGGTTCTAATTGACAAGGTGGTACTTTTTCCTGCATAACTGCTTCCCCTTTTTGCAGAGGAAACTACAGATGAGAAGGGAGACTTCATTACTCCTGTGGGGGCAAGCATTATGGAGGAAAGGTAAATAGGGAGAGGAGAGAAGACATATTTGAAAATCATCAACCTGCCATGAAGGCTAAGCCACCTAGTCCCCCAAGAAGATATGCTTGCTTTGATTTTGTGGATTATTGGCAGCCACTTTGCTGCTCAGTGGCACTAAGTACAATTGGCGCTCCCAAATATTTGAAGGTCCTTCAATTTGGTTCAAGACTGAAGTTCAGAGCTCTTGGAAGTTGTCCCAAGGTTCCAGAATGCGTGCCCCATCCATATAATTTGCATTTTTCTTTGTTTAATTTGTTCCCCGAGGCATTCAGATAATTATCGAGAATTGCCCTAAATTTTCTCGCTATGCTAATTGATACCTTCCCCATAGCAATGTGTTGGGAGTGATTGATAACTTCCACTCCTTTTGTGATACAAATTCCACGGAGCAGATTTATACTCCTGGCCTTTTCAAGCACTCTCTTCGACCATTAGGATATACAAGGATGGGGAGAGAGGGCATCCTTACCGAACTCCTCTTCTGACTTTGAAGAAACTTGCCAATATGCCATTCATAAGAGGTGCAATCAATGGTCCTCCAATGCAATTTTTAGTGCACCTCACAAATTCATTATAGATGCCAAACTTGCGGAGAGTTGCAAAGAAGAAATCATTATTACTCTGTTAGAGGCATTGGCCATGTCAAGCTTCGATATCATGCCTTTCTCCATGTTTGATTTGTCGGAATGTAGTGCTTCCTGGACCATGGTGATATTCTATACAATCTCCTCGCACCAGATGAAGCCCTCCCGTTCCTCTGATATCAGCGTCGGGGAGAAGATACAGATCCTTCTAGCTATGATCTTGGATAGAATCTTATAAGAGACATTGCAGAATGAAGTCAGCCGAAAGTGACTAAAAGAGGAGGCATTCTTCTCCTTAGGGATAACAGTGACGAACGTTGAGTTGATGCCTCCTACCTTGCAGGACTTTCGGGAGTGCTCTAGCATGTGAAGGAGGTCCCATTTTATGATTGCCAACAAACCCTATAGAAGTGGGCAGAGAAGCCATCGAGC
>JASDQU011177894.1:33681-48144 GCA_032191745.1 Picea mariana
TGAATTTGGACCCGGGTGAGCCATTTGCCTTGTTCTCGATAAAGCTCGATCCTTTGATGGCGAGTGCCCTTGATCTGTTTGTCCACAATCTGATCATTGTATTCCTTTTTTATGCAGTCGAGGTTGATCTATGTTGGTGTCAGCTGTTATTCTACCTGTCAGGTGTCCAATAATGGTGGGAAATAATGTTGAAGGAGATCCACGTTGAACAGTGGGTGGAGGCCATGGAAAGGAGGAATGTTAAGCTTAAATGCATTATCACCCACATCCTTGCTAATGGTGTATGACCCAGAACGAGGTGGGAGAATCTTCTGATAGGGTCATGTAAGACATTCTTTTTGCAAGTGAAACCAAACTTTGTTGTCGACCTGAAACTTATGTGGCACTCAGTGTTGATCATGGCACTTCTTTTACTTGTCTTTGGACTTCTATAGGATATCCTAAACTTGCTGGTGGATGTGATAGATCCACTCATTGAAATGGGTGGATTTTTAAGCATGAGTTGGAGCAGGAGATGAGTCAGTCGAGATGACCGCAAGGGGTAGTGCAACATCTATGGGACCCAATGGTTGGAATCCCAACCTCACATGAAAGGGGTTGTGGTCGGTTGAGCTATGCAGGGCTCAGTTGTAGCTATGCTGGAAATAGGGAAGACTCTCATCCCATGTATGAGGGGGCTTGGAATTATACATGTGCAGGATATGAACGATCATTTTATTTATGACCTTGGTTTGGCCATCTGTCTAGGTGTAGAAGGTCATGGATTTGGTGAGCTTGGTGTCCAGCAATGACCAGAGGTTCGACCAGAATGTGCTGAGAAATCGACTGTCCCAATCTAAGACAATAGTTTGTGGGATTCCGAAATGTACCCAGAATAGTTCAAAGAAGAGCTTAGTAGTGGCCTTTGTTGTTATGCTCTTCTTACAGGTGACCAGAATCACCATCTTAGAAAAGTGATCAAGAACCACAAAAACACAGTCATTTCCTCACTTGGTGGATAGGAGGCCCGACATGTAGTTCATTGAGATGGATTCCCATGGCATGTCAAGAGTAGGCAGAGGGGTATACATGCCTTGTTTCTTAGTGATCATTTTGGCAATAGTGTAGTTAGTGCAGGACTTGATATACTTGTTGACCTCCTATCGAAGTTTCAGCCAGTAGAAATGTTTCCACAACATTGCCACTATATTTTCGACGCCGAAGTGTCTTGCCACCCAACTGTAGTGGGCTTCCCAGATCATCTTCACTCACTCGATTTATGGAACATAGATATGGCCCATATGGTATAACAACCCATCCTGAATATGGAAATTAGCGATAACTATGTTTTCGCCCAACATTTGGTAGGTGGTGGCGAAGTCCGGGTCGGTCTCATAGAGTTGGGGCCATCCAGAGGTATCATGGACATAAGAGACTAACACTGTGGTGAGTGCCGTGAATAGCAGTCTGCTGAGGCAATCAATGACGTGGTTGGTGCTTCCTATTTTATACTTGATGTTGAGGTGGAATTGCTGCAAGTATGTGGACCACTTCTGATGGCGGTCATTCTGCAATTTGCCTTGTGTCTGCATGAACTGGAGTGGCTTATCATCAATGTGGATGATTGTCTGCTTCCCAAGAATGTAATGTATCCATTGGCGACAGGCTTGCACAATGGAGTACATTTCTTTTTCGTAAGTAGGGTACTTAGGGACAACATCTAATAGTTTCTCACTATGATAGGGCATGGGGTGGCTGTGCTGAGTGAGAACGATGCCCACATCATAGTCGGAAGCATCTATCTTGATCTCAAGGGGATGTTTCAGGTATGGTAGTGAAAGTACTGGGGTTGAGCACAAGTATTGCTTCAAATAATCGAACACTTGTTGTTGGGATCGACCACACACAAATTTCTCCTTACCCCCACCCCTCCTTACTTGGCTGAGGGCCCATGCAATATGGGAGAATCCCAACATGAACCTGCAGTAGAAATTGGCAAGGACCAAGAAGATCCGAAGCTCAGTGAGTGTGGTTGGGGATGGCCAGTCACGGATGACTTGGATCTTGGATGGATCCACATGTATGCCATGTTGATCAACAATGTAGCCTAGGTAATGGACCCTTTCCATGTGGAAGGAGAATTTTTCCAAGATGGGTATCAAATATTCTAAGCGAAATCTAGTGCTCAAGTATCGCAATGGTCTACAAATATACATACACGATGAAATAGAGTTTTTGGACATCTCATCCTTGGGTGCGACCTACCGATATGCCGTCAAAATCAAGCCGAATATTAAACAAAAAATGTAGCAATTTAGGCCTGGGAACCCCTCACAATAAAATCTAGGAAAGGGAAGCCCCAACCTATAGAACAAAGGACAGAGCAAAGACATACCACCTTAGAAAAACCATTCCAGGCCGCAAGAAAATAAGGACACCAGAAAGACAAAGAAAGATATTTGGAAGTGGTGCAACTTCCATAAGAGCCCCTGGCATAACACTGTTGATTGTCGCTCAAAGTAGTCATTGGTGGCTGAGGTGAAAGCCTCTGAATCATATGAGGGTTCCGACTCTGAGTCAAAACTAGAAATGGGGAGACATATCATTGACACAGAACCCATTTCTATCGTTCTTACAACCAAGCTCCAGCCCAATGAACCAGATGAGCCAGAGGAAGGCGAACACCTTTTTTATTCACAGATGTGGGTAAAGGATATCCCGCTACAGTTCATCTTTGATAGTGGTAGCCATAAGAACCTCATCTCAATAGAGGTTTTCAAGTGACTTACACTGTTGACAACATTGTACCCACAACCCTACACCATCGGATGGCTCCGCTAAGGAAGCAACATTCGCATCAACCAACAATGTCGCCTGTCATACGACATCAAGCACTTCAAAGACTAGGTATTGTGTGATGTTTCCCCTATTGAAGTTTGTAATTTTCTTTTGTGCCAACCATATTTATGGAAATTACATGTTGTATATGAGTCTAGTTCTCACAGTGTTATTATTACTTTCAACACTCCTCCCCCCTTTCTCCATTGCATTGTGTGCCCCCATCAGATGAGGAAATTTCTGCTAAATTTGGCCCCGGGTGAGACATTTTCCTTGCTGCAAGAGCTTCCCTTCTTTGACAACTCGATAAAGATGGATCCTTTGATGTTGAGTTCCCTTGACCAGTTTGTCCACAATCTGATCACCGGATGCCTGTTGTACGCAGTCGGGGTTGAGCTTTGTTGGTGTCAGTTGCTCTGATACCACTAATCTAGATTTTATGAGCAGAATGAAATGAATACAGATTATTATCAAAATATGCTTACCACATAATAACAAATATACGGTAAAACTAGTTTCTATTTAGTAAGGAAATAAGTTGAAACTGTAAAATGCAGCGGAAGCAAGCTTGCTAGAATGGTGGCAACTTATCTTTGAGAAGAGATGTGACAGTTGCACTCATTCACAAAAAGATGATTAAAATGAGGCTCTGAAGTCATTTTTACAATAAACAGGAATGTCAAAAACTCTAGACACCCAAAAACCTAACCCTAGGAGATGAAGCGCCAAAAGTCATGTGGGCCCCATCTGGGTAAGTTAGTACATCAACTTCTCGGGGTTGTAACTTTTTCATACGATCTTCATTTTAGGCGCACGATATCCCGTTGCAAAGGTCTATCTAAGGAATACACATGTTTCCATGAGACTCTAACTTTGTCTGTATTTTGACTATGGTGAGCCCTAAAAACGTTGTTTAGGACCTCAAAACGACCCCGGAAGTCAGGGACCTCAAAACTGCCAAACTGGAAAATTGCCAAAATGAGCCAGTTGGAATAGGTGGGAGGCCACCAAAATCCATCTCAATCAACCTTCAACAATTCAGTCCATTTTCACAACAATATTAGACCAAGGAAAGGCCTCCCTCACCTTGTTTCACTATGAAGTCACCCCAAAACAAAGTCATATGCGGCAACTTGACTCCACTTTCCACCTCAGGGAACATTTAGCCAATTTACGTCACACAATCCACATTGCATCTAATTCAACAAAGATTAAAGAGAAATAATTTTGCATCTTCATGTCCAACCAACTCTACCCTTGTGACTGAAACTCGGATCAATTCCACAAGTTTGGATTCCTTGGTCAAATTCTCCCCATCTTCATCTACATCTTTGGATATGAAACTTCCCATATGCACCAAGAATTTCACCTCCATACTGCATTTTCCCCACTACTACATCACCCGACCTTGTTTTTTCTTATACTTATCTATGTATTGGAATGGTTAGGCTTCACCCTCAACCATGCTACCCAAGACTAGAGAAATTCCCATGTCCAAGAAATATATTCATGCTGTAATATGCTTGTCCACACAATCCTCCAAACAAAGGCAAGTACTTAACTCCTTTCTTCAAGTCACCTCTTTGCGACTCAACATCTGTGATGAGTGTGGCCAACACACTCGTAGTCCTCAAACATCCTAATGAACCATTGAAATTTCTCCAAGTACAATGAGTCACCTCAAAAAACTTATATGCCTTAGGCACATTCACACCAATACTTCTGCCAAACTCAACCAACGACCCTCCCAGGTCTCTGAGTCCTCACACAATCATTTTCAACTCAACGAGGTTTTCTCTACCTCATCCAATGTCCCATTGGGTTATTTTTTACTAGGGATGGGTCTCGTGGCCTTTGTTTGTGGTAGAAGGAGAAAATATGGGACTTTGGCCCTAAATTGATCTTATAAGGCTAATAGTCCATTAATGAGGCCTTATACTACCACACAGATCCTCTAGTTAAAGTATCTAGTCTTTGAATGGGATATGGGATTCATTAGGAGGTTTCACACATAAGGGATGGATCTCAGGGACTTGACCATGGCTGTGGGAGTAAAATTACAATGATTTTAGTAATTAATATTTTAATGACAATGATCCATGAACGAATCATTAACCCACCATACAATCTCTTTAGAGGGGATCTTTCGCCTAAGATCAAGATATGAGTGCCATTAGGAGGTTTTAAGCACCAAGTATGGCTCCCAAGGTCTTGACCATTGTAAGGCGAGGAAATCAAGGGACTTAACCCACAAATGAATATTTTACGGTTTTGTTCCTGAATGTAGCCTCACAATAACACTCACACCCTCTAAAATGGATCTTTGTTAGTTGAATGAGCTATGAACACCAAGAGGAGGTTTTTCACACTAGGGATGGATGTTAGGCTCTTAACCATGGTTGATGGAGGATAAAAGGGAATTAGGTCCTAAATGAAGGTTCTAGGGATCATGGTCTATGAATGAGGTATTTATTCAGCATATATGCCCTCTAGAGAAGATATTTCTCCTCCAAGTGAGACATGGGCCCCTTTAGGAGTATTTTCATACCAAAAATGGGCCTTTGGACATTGACCATGTCGATATGTGGACCATTGTAAGGTTTTGAAAATTAGAGATGATTTTTTTAGGTCATGGGCATCATATAAAGATAAAAACTAACATATTAGGGACAAAAGATACTTTTAGGGCTCATGGACCATACATGGGGTCTGAAACCACCACATAAACCTTGTAAAGGGTATCTTTCACCCATGAGTGTAATATGAATGCTATTACAAGGTTTGGCACAATAAGGATAGGTGTGATGGTATTAGCCATGGTCCAAGGATGAACATTGGTGTCATAGGGCCTAAAACATACTTTTAGAGCTCATGAATCATGCATAAAGGCCTTGTAAAGGGAATATTTAGAGTATGAATGTAATATTGCCACCATTATAGCGTTTTATGCACTATAAATGGGTTCAGAGCCCTAGAAATGGTATAATCATGAAAATGAAAGTATTATAGGTTGAAAGATGGTTTTTAGAGCTTAGGGACCATGCATAGAGTCCAAAACCACTATATAGGGTTTGTAAATGAAATTGTGATACCCTCAAGAATTAAAACATTTTATTTTTTTGAAAATAATTTCCATTTATGGAAATTCGTACTTAGTATTATTAAGACATTTAACTGCTATAATTTTTACTGTTGAGCAAGAGTTTGACTTGCCAACTGTCCTCTTTGATGGACATATGTAAGAGACATAAATTTTAATATATTTAATGTAGGAAAGAGATGGAAAATCCAGCTTAAAAATAGCTCACTATGAATCCATGAGTGAGGAACATGTTTGAGTTAACTCTGGTTTTAAATAAGGGATTTTTAAAGTTGTTAATTTACAAGGAGATAAATGGATTGAAGAAAAGTCCTAGGAAAAGGGGAAGGATATATACAACATATGTGGGAGGCAGGATGATGCTTAGTATGTTGTGGAAGAAATGTTTGTTGTGTGAGAACTAACGATGTTAGGAAAATGATTTTTTGAATTGTATAGAGGTACATTGGCTAAGGAGTGGAGCTCAGTTATCCCTTATGGAGTCATGGTTAGGCTAGGGGGTGATCAAGACAATTAATTTTGGATGTTCTTCATCTACAATTGGGTGAAATGTGGTTTTTCCATTTGTTTTCAGTTGTGGGTTCACATATGTATAATCTACAGTTTAATTTTTTTTTTTACTTATTAAATATTTGTTAAATCGTAGATATGGATTTTTTTTTACATAAGTATGGTTATGAACGTTAAGGGGTAGAATTAATTTAATAGGATTTTAATCATAGATTGGCATTTAATGGACACAATTTTACATGTTTGAAATATTCTTGGTCGTCACACTAAATGAAAGGATGTGATTTGAAGCATTAACTTCCTTGCATGACAAAAGATGTTAGCTCGCCATTAAAATAGGTGATTAAAGTTATTAATATCACAATGAAAATTCACTTTAAATTAAGGTGTTTTAGTGGGTTTACTATGATTTAGTTTTTTAATACATTTAGGTTTTTTACTAGGGCTTTTCCCACTTCTTTTTAAAGGTGTCCATCCATCTATGAATGGTCTGCATAAGTTTTTACTTGCTCACTCGCTCTACGCACACCATTAGTGAATTATCCACCTAGTTGTACTCTCCAAGCGTTTTTACTTTCTCACCATGCCTTCGCTTACCATTTCTTCCTATGTGTTTATTTACTTGCTTAGTTTGTGAGTGTTTATTTAATCACTCAACTTGAGCATGTGAGTGTGTGGATAGTTATCACTAGTCTCTTTTTACAGCCAATCATTTTACCTTTAACACTTCCATGGGTATCTTCATGATTATGTAAATAGTCATGGTCCATTTCTTCCCTTCTCATTTATTTTTATGTGTGGTTGCACAAGCAGACGAGGATTGTAGTTGGATGAAGGAACCATAAAGGAGTGAATCAAAGCAAGACAAGACTAGAGAGTATCAGAGGGATGCATTTTCATTTATGTTTCTGTATGGTTTCACAAGAGGACGAGGATTGTAGTTGAATGAAGACACCATAAAGGAGTTACTAAAATAAAGACCGGAGATGAGCAAAGGGAACTGGTTAAAAAATGTTTGGTTTAGTTTTATGAAGATAACATAGTTACCAACTTAATGAGAACTGTGAGCTCAAAACAAGAACTCTGGCCCAAAAAACCCATATTTTTGCATAAAAAACATCAAAATCAACCCCCAAATCAAAAAGTGGTGCTACCGGTAGCACCATTTTTTTAAACGCGGTCAAAATTACAACATTTTTCAAACATTGCCTTCAAAAATTAGACAGTAGCTCAGAAAAACCTTAAAATTAGCACCTAAAAACAAAACATATGTTTTTGATTTTTTTTTTTCTTTTCAAAATGTTAAAATTTGAGATCATTTGAAATCGTATTTTTATCACTTGGTACCATTAAAACCAAAACCTCAAAATCAACCATAAAATTGAAAAGTACTGCTACCAGTAGCACCCATTCTAAAATTGGGGTATTAAAATGACACATTTTTATAATGTGGTAAAAGAACTCATCGTTACTGTAAACAAAATCATAAAAACAACCCTTAAATGTTTATTTTATAAATTTTATCATCATGCAAAGGACAAGGTAATACATAATGCCATTAAAATGTTGTAATATACTTTAAATGGGACCATTCCTCAGCCGCGAGTCATGGTCGTGCAATTATCTATTGTTCTCTGTTGCGCCAGAGGCTTGGCCATGGAGGCTGGCGATGTCGGGCATCGCCGGCCTCCATGGCCAAGCCCCGAGCTCTAATTTCAAAGTACAAAGATGTTTACAAACACTCTTACTCGTGCATTACATGTCAGAACAGTTTGGGTTAATTTCTTTGACATTTTTGATGGCAGTATACCTTTCGGTGGCTATAAAATGAGTGGCACCGGAAGAGAGACGGGTACCTACGGTCTCAAAAATTACTTACAGGTTTAGCTGTGATTCCATAACCGTGAGCCAATGCTTCTCGTCTTTCATCATTCTCAATTACACCAACAATTATTTTCTCCAGAAACTCGTCACAGCCTTACTTAATGGTAACAAATTCTAACACAACTCTTAAACGACGAGGAATAATAATGCCAGTTTACACGATTCTCTAAACGATGTTGAACATGACCTAATTAAGAACTAATTACGGTTAACATACATACTAACACATATATCACAAAGTGCATTACTCAGACTTGGATTTGCTTTGCGTCTTTGTATGTTAAAAAATGTACAGGTTGCATAAGACTTGCCCTGTCTTTGTGTAAGGAATCTGTGAAAGGTCGAACGCCATATAAAGTTGAGGAAAATGTCATTTTAGTGGTCAAACTTTGTTGGAATCCAACCACTGCCATATACTTTTATAAATGAGAAGTGTGTAAGGCGTTTGATAAAGAGGACTTAATGGGCATTTTCGTAGGCAACCTTCGTTAGAATACAGGGAGAGAAAGCCGTAAAATCTCAGTGTTTGTAAACATCTTTGTACTTTGAAATTAGAGCCCGAGGCTTGGCCATGGAGGCTGGAAATGCCCGACATTGCCAACCTCCATGGTCAAGTCCCGGGCACAACAGAGAACATTAGATAATTGCGAAAGGTTGAACGCCATATAAAGTTGAGGAAAATGTCATTTTAGTGGTCAAACTTTGTTGGAATCCAACCAATGCCATATACTTTTATAAATGAGAAGTGTGTAAGGTGTTTGATAAAGAGGACTTAATGGGCATTTTCGTAGGCAACCTTCGTTAGAATACAGGGAGAGAAACCAGTAAAATCTCAGTGTTTGTAAACATATTTGTACTTTGAAATTAGAGCCCAGGGCTTGGCCATGGAGGCTGGCGATGCCCGACATCGCTAGCCTCCATGGCCAAGCCCCGGGCTCTAATTTCAAAGTACAAAGATGTTTACAAACACTCCTACTCGTGCATTACGTGTCAGAAAAGTTTGGGTTAATTTCTTTGACATTTTTGATGGAGGTATACCTTTCAGTGGCTATAAAATGAGTGGCACCGGAAGAGAGAAGGGTATCTACAGTCTCGAAAATTACTTATAGGTTTAGTTGTGATGCAATAACCGTGAGTGAATGCTTCTCATCTTTCATCATTCTCAATTACACCAACAATTCTTTTCTCCAGAAACTCGTCACAGCCTTACTTAACGGTAACGAATTCTAACACAACTCTTAAACAACGAGGAACAATAACGCCAGTTTACACGATTCTCTAAATGATGACGAAAATGACCCAATTAAGAACTAATTATGGTTCACATACATACTAACACATATATCACAATGTGCATCACTCAGAATTGGATTTGCTTTTCATCTTTGTATGTTAAAAAACCTTCATGTTGCATAAGACTTGCCTTGTATTTGTGTAAGGAATCTGTGAAAGTTCAAACGCCATATAAAGTTGAGGAAAATTTCATTTTAGTGGTCAAAATTTGTTGGAATCCAACCAATGCCATAAACTTTCATAAATGAGAAGTGTGTAAGGCATTTGATAAAGAGGACTTAATGGGCATTTTCGTAGGCAACCTTCGTTAGAATACAGGGAGAGAAACCCATAAAATATCAGTGTTTGTAAACATCTTTGTACTTTGAAATTAGATCCCAGGGCTTGGCCATGGAGGTTGGCGATGCTCGACATTGCCCCAGCCTCCCCGTAGATACGAAACGGTCCCGTGGGATCGTACTTTAGCCGCGGGGGGGCTAGGGCGATGTCGGGCATTGCTAGCCTCCATGGCCAAGCCCTAGGCTCTAATTTCAAAGTACAAAGATGTTTACAAACACTCTTACTTGTGCATTACATTTCAGAACAGTTTGGGTTAATTACTTTGACAGTTTTGATGGTGGTATACCTTTCGGTGGCTATAAAATGAGTGGCACTGGAAGAGAGAAGGGTATCTACAGTCTTGAAAATTACTTACAGGTTTAGCTGTGATTTCATAACTGTGAGCGAATGCTTCTCATCTTTCACCATTCTCAATTACACCAACAATTATTTTCTCCATAAACTCGTCACAGCCTTACTTAAGGGTAACAAATTCTAACACAACCCTTAAACGGTGAGGAACAATAATGCCAGTTTACACGATTCTCTAAACGATGACGAACATGACCCAATTAAGAACTAATTACAATTAACATACATACTAACACATATATCACAATGTGCATCACTCAGGCTTGGATTTTCTTTGCGTCTTTGTATGTTAAAAAGCCTTCAGGTTGCATAAGACTTGCCCTGTCTTTGTGTAAGGAATCTGTGAAATTTCGAACGCCATATAAAGTTGAGGAAAATGTCATTTTAGTGGTCAAACTTTGTTGGAATCTAACCAATGCCATTTACTTTTATAAATGAGAAGTGTGTAAGGCGTTTAATAAAGAGGACTTAATGGGCATTTTCGTAGGCAAGCTTCATTAGAATACAGGGAGAGAAACCCATAAAATCTCAGTGTTTGTAAACATATTTGTACTTTGAAATTAGAGCCCGGGGCTTGGCCATGGAGGCTGGCAATGCCTGGCATCACCCCAGCCCCCCGCGACTAAGGCACGGTCCCGTGGGACCATGCCTTAGCCACGGGGGGGCTGGGGAGATGTCGAGCATTGCCAGCCTCCATGGCCAAGCCTCGGGCTCTAATTTCAAAGTACAAATACTTAATCGTTAATCGTTAAGGCTTAGGTGGATGGCAACAACTAAGCAACTCAAGCCATTTGTGAAAGTTGATGAGTGAAGAAAGAAGGCTTTACATTTTCTTATTCTCAAAGGCCCTAGTAGCAAAAGCTAGCTAAAGATTGATCACCACCGATGGAAACAAATCTATGATCCACATCTCCCCGTCCCCTCCATTCCAAACCCAATCCACATCTACCCCTATGTCTGGTCATAAGGATAATTTGGTTATAAGCAGTCTAACCGGATCGAACTTGACTGGTTGATTCAATGAATTTGTTCATAAAGCCTATGGAGAAAACATAATGGTCATAAAATGAAATAGCAATACATACAAGATCTGTCACGGATAAAAGATGCAAAAAAATGTTTGGATTGATCTAGCTTTCAGAGGATAAGAAGGTCAATTTCACTCATGTCAATCGTGAGGCTGAGAGATTTAACGCAATATCAAAAGCATTAAGCTACACATATATGTTTAAATTGTTTCTGGTAAGAACACGTTCTAATTTCAGTTCAAACCCTAGACTTAGAGAAATTAAAATAACTTTTTTCATTTTTATTTACTATTTTCGAAGCTCTGTTTCAGCAAAAGCTCTGGATCAGTAGCACACAACTCGCGATGAGTGATGAGCATTTACGATGTGCCGGATGGGAAGGTAATTTCATCCATCACACGTTCTGATTTCATTTCAAACCCTAGGCATAAAGAAAGTAAACTAACTTTTTATTTTTAACTGTTTCAATAGATTTGTTTGAAATGTAGTTGCACCTTGTATACTGACTGCAAAGGAGCGAGAATTTGCATAATGTTCTTTCTTCACTCATCAACTTTCACAAATGGCTTGAGTTGCTCAGTTGTTTTCGTCCTCCTAAGCCTTAATGATTAACGATTAAGTATTTGTACTTTGAAATTAGAGCCCGTGGCTTGGCCATGGAGGCTGGCGATGCCCGGCATCGCTAGCCTCCATGGCCAAGCCCCGGGCTCTAATTTCAAAGTACAAATATGTTTACAAACACTCTTACCCGTGCATTACGTGTCAGAATAGTTTGGGTTAATTTCTTTGACATTTTTGATGGCGGTATATCTTTTGGTGGCTATAAAATGAGTGTCACCGGAAGAGAGAAGGGTATCTACAGTCTCGAAAATTACTTACAGGTTTAGCTGTGATGCCATAACCGTGAGTGAATTCTTCTTGTCTTTCATCATTCTCAATTACACCAACAATTCTTTTCTCTAGAAACTCGTCACAGCCTTACTTAACGGTAACGAATTCTAACACAACTCTTAAACGACGAGGAACAATAATGCCAGTTTACACAATTCATAGGAAGAAATTAATCTTAATATAGCTTCATGAAAAATATAGTATATTTGTTGGTGTGTTTAGGTGGATTGTTCTTTCCAACATGAAACTTTGCATTTTTCCACAAAGCGAATGGTAGATGGTTTCAAGAGAGTTCAAGAACCAAGTTTTGGCATCATGCAAGTAGCTCTTTCTTTTCAAATTGAAGCCTTCATCATCTTCAGCCAGGAATTATCATTTTCCATTTGATTAAGAATCTGCAGCATGAAATATGCATATGTTTGAGTATAAAACATGGTAATCATACTTCAATTATGTGTGCACCCATGTGAATACCAGGAACTAGAAAAGAAAGAAAACGCACCACAACATTTGTGATATTTATTGCATATAATGTAAAGCCTTCTCATGTACCATTATAAAAGGTTGGGATTTCTTTTCAATATTTTTTCTATTGTAGATATTGAGGGAAATTGGTTCATTGCTCAATGTACCTGCAAATATTATTCAAATATACTAAAAGTGATTTCATTTGAAAGGCTTGGATTTGCTTTGCATCTTTGTATGTTAAAAAACCTTCAGGTTGCATAAGACTTTCCCTGTATTTGTGTAAGGAATCTGTGAAAGTTTGAACGCCATATAAAGTTGAGGAAAATGTCATTTTAGTGGTCAAAATTTGTTGGAATCCAACCAATGCCATATACTTTTATAAATGAGAAGTTTGTAAGGTGTTTGATAAAGAGGACTTAATGGGCATTTCCATAGGCAACCTTCGTTAGAATACAGGGAGAGAAACCCGTAAAATCTCACTGTTTGTAAAGATCTTTGTACTTTGAAATTAGAGCCCAGGGCTTGGCTATGGAGGCTGGCGATGCCCGGCATTGCCCCAGCCCCCCCGCGGCTAAGGCACGGTGCATCACTCATTCTTGGATTTGCTTTGTGTCTTTGTATGTTAAAAAACATTCAGGTTGCATAAGACTTGCCCTGTCTTTGTGTAAGGAATCTGTGAAAGTTCGAATGCCATATAAAGTTGAGGAAAATGTCATTTTAGTGGTCAAACTTTGTTGGAATCCAACCAATTCTATATAATACAATGGGCATTTTCATAGGCAACCTTCGTTATAATACAAGGAGAGAAACCTGTAAAATCTCAGTGTTTGTAAACAAATTAACCACACTAATTTGGTGTTTCCTTTATCTTGGTTCAGGGTATGCTGTTTGTAAATAAAGTAACCTTGTTTTCTCTTGCTTCATGGTATGATAATTATGAATTATCTAACATTTATGATAGTGAAAACAAAGTAAGCACACTAATTTGGTGTTTTCCTTCAGACTATGCTAGTTATGAATTATCTCACATTTACTACAGTGAGATAATTACTAGAAGTATTCCTCTTTTCTAGGTTTATTAATTTTCCTTTTGACAAAGGCTTTTCCTAACCATGGATTTACTACTTTTATTAATTGTTTTAATAGAGTAATTTAAGTAATTAAAATGATGGCTTGCTTCCTCTTTAGAGGAAGGAGTCAAAATTCGATAAATCCTCTTGTATCAAATTTATCATCAATACTGTACAGAGAGATATCGATTAAATAACAAAAGTAAGCTATATACATGACACCCATTATACAACAAACGGTGTTGTAGGAATCAGAAGCTCCATGCATACATTAATCACAATAGTTATAGAAGACATGTAAGGTTAATTATTAAGAATACAATCTATATATTTATATTTATATATTAGAATCATTGCAGAATGATTAGATCGGAGCAAAATAGGAAATCATGGGAAGGGGAAAGACATATCATCTAGCTACAGCTTTACCTAGATCTCATAACAACAACATAATGAAAAGCATTTGCTCACAATTATCTATTGTTCTATGTTGCGCTCGGGGCTTGGCCATGGAGGCTGGCGATGCTCAGCATCGCCACAGCCCCCCCGTGGGTTTTGGATTTGTTCTTGGGTTCAAGTAAGAATTATGATCTAATATTTATGAAATCATACTTCAATCTTAGATTATTTTTAATTTATCTTTTTACAGTATCTAACTTCATTATTTATTTTGTATTTGGTGATTAGGTACAACATTAGCGTCTTGCCTACA
>JASDQU011177898.1:5843-24890 GCA_032191745.1 Picea mariana
CCAGGGCGAAAGTACTGGTGCCTGAATAGGGGCCTGGACCGGCCATTGATGTATTACAATTTGCAGGTATATAACCCAATATTACAGCACCTCTCCTTCTCTATCTCTCCCTATCCCTGCTGCTTCTACTTGTTGGCTAGGGGTTTTGGGGAAATAGCCAAATACTATCGAGATTTGTGTAATTGAGATTTTTATTATGGAAAATGGTTGAACTTTGGGGTGTTGATTAACAAACTCACGAGACTTGGGACTATTAACCACGATCAAATAAATACAAGGTTTGGATTGTCTCTTTTTATTGGAATTCAATTAACCACGATCAAATAAATACAAGGTTTTGATTGTCTCTTTTTATTGGAATTCAATTAACCACGATCAAATGCAGGTTTGGGAAAAAAAATTATCACAATATACATTAAAATTCAAAAGGAGTAAGTTAATGAGTGTTCAAAAGTTAATAAGGAGACAAATTGAATATTTTTTTAAAATTTTGTAGGAAATAATAGTTTCACCTAATTGGTGGGAACATCAATCATTAAACTTTGTCTTTAAATGTTTTAGCTTAATTTAAAAAGACCAAAATCATTGGAATTTCAAAAAATAAGTGGATTAAGGTAGAATTTTGTCTAACAAAAAAAAATAATCTCATCAACAAGATTGAGTTTGTCCACTTATTAAGTCACTCTCTTCACTTCATGGAGAGGGAACAAATACATCCTAAAACAAAGGCTATGTAGCATCTAATTCCTTTGTGTTGTTTCAAATTTTGTGAAGGTGATATGTTTGCTTTGTAGGATAGTTACAACACAGTGGCTATGAAAAACAAGCTTGTTGTGTGCAATAGAGATAGTGGAGCTTGTTATTTTAAAAAGTTGATATTTTGGGTCATCRTACATAACCAAAAGATTAGTGTGTCTTTATCTTCACATATTGTCAAGCCAGGGATGGCAGAAAAGTAACTCCACACTTGATGTGTATTGCATTAAGATGAATGGTGAATAAATACAAAGAAAATGTCGAATRTTATTTCATAACCGAAGACGTTTTCTATCACCTATAACTATTCATATGTACATTACTATTACAAAACGCAATCCCAAGGATTACATGTCCAACATTCCCCCCCCCTTAATGCAAAGGGGTGTGTGTGAGTCCAAGCATCATTCTAAACTTCTCAAATTTTTCTCCTCTAGGTGCTTTGGTGAAGATGTCCGCAATTTGCTCATTTGTGGAACAATGTATTAAGTGAATAGTCTTGGCCTCTACGTGATATTGAATCAAGTGATACTTACCGTTGATGTGCTTTGTTCGATCATGGAATCTAGGATTCTTGGCCAACTTGATTGCATAAGTATTGTCAATTATAAGAGGAGTAGAATTCACTTGTTTCTCCTACAAAACTTCAAGTATTTTCCTAAGCCACACAATCTCCTTCGTCGCTTCTACAGCTGCCACATATTCTGCCTCTGTAGTGGAATCTACTGAAACTAACTATTTGTGTGATCTCCAAGAGATAGTTGTTGATCCAAGACTCATGAGATAGCCTAAAGTTGATACTCCAGTTTGTTTATCCCCAACAAAGTCTGAATCAAAATATCCGATCAGGTTGAAGTCATCTACTTTAGAGTACTTGAGTCCAAAATCTTGAGTTCCTTTCAAGTATTTTTTATCTCTTTTTGCAGTAGACCAATGTCCTTCACAAGG
Source organism: Picea mariana (assembly GCA_032191745.1). Taxonomy (NCBI): domain Eukaryota; kingdom Viridiplantae; phylum Streptophyta; class Pinopsida; order Pinales; family Pinaceae; genus Picea; species Picea mariana. The sequence continues at coordinate 7,548 of JASDQU011177898.1, forward strand.
CTTTTGCATGAACCTGGTAAGAATCCCAACAACAAATGAAATATTTGGTATGGTGGTAGTAAAATAGATAAGAGTTCACTCTAGTTGTCTATACTTGGTTGCATCCTCAAACTCATTCCCTCCTTTTGATGTGAGTTTCAAATTGTATTCCATTGGAGTAGAAACAAGATTGCACTCGACCATGTTGAACTTGTTCAACAGTTCTCCAATGTACTTATTTTGGGAGATGAATATGTACCTTGGATTTTGAATCACTTTAATGCCCAAATAGTAGTGAAGATGTCCCAAATCTGTCATCTCGAAGCCTTTCTTCAACTCTTTCTTTATGGATGCAATGTAGCTCTCATTGTTCCATGTTATCAGCGGATCATCTACATATACGACAAGATATACAACAATTTTTCAACTTTCTTAACAAACAAACTTGCATCATCAATATTGAAATGCTTGAAATTCAATTTCATAAGATGCTCAGTTAACTTTTCATACGATGCTTGCAGTGCTTGTTTCAAGCCATGTAAGGATTTGATGAGCTTGCATACCTTATGCTCTTATCCCTTCACAACAAAGCCTTGTGGTTGAGACATGAATAGATTCTCTTTCAAGTCTCCATTCAAGAAAGCAATATTCACATCCATTTGATGAATTTTCCATCCATTCTATGTTGCCATGGAAAATAGAGTTTGGATGGTGGCCCATTTTGTTGTGGGGGCAAAAGTCTCCTCATAATCAACACCTTCTTTCTGTACAAATCCTTTTGTCGCAAGCCTTGATTTGTGCTTGTCAAGTGAGCCATCTAATTTGTACTTGTTCTTGAATACCCACTTGCATTCGATTACTTTGGTTCCAAATGGAGGGTCCACCAACTTCCATGTCTCATTCTTGATGAGAGCATCATATTCCTTCTATATGGATTCTCTCCATTCATCGTGAGAAGTGGCTTCTTTAAAGGAATTCGGTTCATGGTTAGTACATAAATTCAACTCACAATCATATGAAACATCCATGTCATCTACATCACCTGAGTTTGAATTATCTACATTACCTCCATCTTCTCTTGAGGATAGTCTAGTTCATGTCTTTCCGACCTCATCGAGATGAACACTTTTAAGCATTTCTGTGAGCCATTTTGGTGTACCTTTCTGAGATGGTCTAGGTTGCTCATTTGATTGAGATGGTGTCGAGTTTTGATCAAGCCTCAGCTTTTCAATCCTCTCAATCGTATCATCCAAATGAGCTTAAGGTTCTGATGAAACAGAAAGAACTTCTTCACGAGGGGAAGATGGTGCTTCAAAAGGAGTTTACAAAGATTGACCCAATATAGGGATCCCCCCTTCCAGATGTGGAATCTCATCATCGAATTCATGATATGTCTTTACACGAGTGAATCTGTCCACGTGATCAAGCTGCCTCTCAACAATTTCGTCTTTCGTAGAGGATTCAAGAAAGATCATTTCTCTAGAAAGGATTAATTTCTTGTTTGTCTCGTCATAAAGATGATATCCCTTGATGGTATTTTAGTACCCCGAGAAGATGCACTTCTAACTCCTTGCATCAAGCTTGCTTCTTTGCTCCTTAGGAATCAAGTATAGCAAGTGGAACCAAAGACCCTCAGATGCCTCACCGAAGGAATGTGGTCATGCCACGTTTTATATGAAGTCTTGTTTTGAAGAGCATGAGATGGACACGTGTTTCTAACATAAACTGCACATAGAACTACATCATCCCAAAACATGAATTTCACATTCTTGAAAAACATCATGGAAYRAACCACATTTAGAAGTGTCATGTTCATTTGCTCAGCCACACCATTCTGTTGGGGATTGTATGGAACTGTGGTTTTATGTTTGATCCCATGTTGGYGAAGATAGCTTTAAAATTCATTAGATGTATATTCTCTTCCATTATCAGTGAGAAGAGAGCCAATATGAGACTAAGCTTCATTTTGAATCCATACATGAAAATTTTTAAAAGTTCCAAAAGCTTGTGATTTATCTTTCAACAAGTACACCCAACACAATCTGGCGTAATCATTAATAAAAGCCATGATATATTTGTTTCCATTTGCAGAAGGAACAAGCATAGGGCCGCACAAATCATAATGAATCAATTTAAGTTTTCTACATGCTCTGGAAGTAGAATCATGAAAGGGTTGTTTGTTGTGTTTTCCAAGGATACAAGCATCACATTGCTTCAATTTCCTAGGAATAGTAGGAAAACCAGAAACACAATTTTTTCTCAACAAATGAAGATTGTCATAATTAATATGGCCAAATCTAGCATGCCACAAAAGGCTAGATGGCATTATACCCGAGTCATGATGAGAGAGGTATGCAATAGTTTGTGTATGGGAAGTTGTCCCTTTCAACTTCAACAACCTTCCATCTTCCATTTTCGTCATAACAAGCACATTATTAGAATCCTTTTATATTTATACTTTACCACCGAACATATGAACAATGTGGTATTTTTTACTGATGTGCACTAGGGACTGATGTGCACCAAGGACAACAAGCTCCTTTGCAGCTCAGGAAAATAGAGTACATTGTGCAGAAGAAAATCTGGTAGTCCATGAAACTTAAACCTGATGGTACCCACTCTGGAAGGTCCTTGACTCGCCTTTGAGATTAATGTATTGACCTGGCCCTCAACTTCATGCCCTCAAACTCCATATCTCCCACACTACTGCAAACTCGCCTTCGGAAGGTCTCGCATTTGAGTCCTTCCCCTCGCCTTAACATCGACTGGACCTCTCGCGTTCCAACAATGTGTTGCTCGACGACCACCATACCTCTTGAATTCCAACAGTGTGCTCCACCAAATTCCACTACGCCACATCTATACCAATCCATCGACCTCTATAACTCAAATATTCTTAATCGTTTGCCTTTCTTTCGTGGTATTCATTAGTGAAATACATTAATCTCTTAATTGTGGGATTCAACTGTACACTAACCTACCACATATCAAGTAATTTTCCATATACCATTGCGTGAACTATGAGCAAGTGATGGGCTTATACAATGTTTCGATTTGCATTTCCATGTTTTCGGCAAAGCTTAATTGAAAGTGTTCAAATTTCTCTATAGAGAATTCAACCGTTACTTAGTTTACATCTTTGTGTTTTGAACAACACCTAGTCGAAATTGTTTCAATATCCATAAAGAATACACCCTTTGCTTCATTGTTCTTTGCACAAAATGTAACAGACATATGATTGCATGGAGAAACATATATTTGTCATTGGATTCCCGTGAAAGTATGGGGAGATATTGGTGTCGTTGAGTTTAAGGAGTTGGTGTCATAGTGTGCACCAAGCAATGTGATTTTGCCCACAACTATCGTTTTCAATTAGTATGCTAATCATTTTAATTGGTATGCTGGTATAGTTGATCAAAATTTTAGTATGCTCGTGGTTTTGAAAGCAGTGGTTGAAACCTCAAAGTGAAGTCACTCAAGGCGAAACCCTAATTGAAGCGAGTATAAAGACCAAACTCAAGCATATTTCTTGTTATCAAGTAAGAAATGAAAGGACGTGGAAAGAAGCTCAGAGGTAGGGGGTTGGCATAATCCCCATGAGAGATTTGACTTGCGTTGTGTCCACTGCAGAAAGAATGGACATGAAGCAAAGACATGCATAATAAAGATCAATGACAGGCAAGATTAGACAAAAGACAAACATAAAGACTTGACGAAAGGTAAAGCACATGTTCATTATGTTGATGCCCATTGCAATATAGGAGTAACTAAAGATCTATTCAATACTTTGTTTGCTTCTTGGGGAGATCCATGGCTTCTTGACATAGGTGCAACCTCTCACGTGACATTTCGAAGAGATTTCTTCGAAGACTTTGATGACAATGTAGATGGCGTAGTGTACTTTGCATATAGATCAAGTCTCAAACCTTTGGGAATGGGCACCATTAGGCTTAAGTTGCCTGGACTCCCAGATTTTCTTCTGCACAATGTACTCTATCTTCCTGAGCTACAAAGGAGCGTGTTGTCCTTGGTGCACATCAGGCAATAAGGCCACTTTGTTCATGTGTTCGATGTCAAAGTTGAAATATGAAAGGATTCTGATAACATGCTTGTTATGACCGAAATGGAATATGGAAGACTGATGAAGATGAATGAGGTCGGGCAAATTTGATTTTGTGAGAGAGACGGAATGAGGTCGGTTCTGGTGTGATGGTAGTGTTAGAGGTAGTTGGATTCGAGGTAAAAAATTGTAGAGAGAAAGAGCAACATAGAAATTAGGATTCTGAAAAAAAATGCACAGAAATTAGGTTTGAGTACAATGTAGCTAGGGTTTACCTTATGACCGAATAACTTCACAACCGACGTAGATGAATATACTTAGAGATAACACATAATAAAATCGGTCAGACTGTAACACACATTGGAATGTAGACTGGAATGGACCAGAGTGCAGAGTGTAGAGGGACGGATGAGGGCATTTCAACACGTTGCAAAAACACCAAGGAATCTACTCATGGAGTTAACAACATTGATATCTCTAATTTTGTGGGACAATTTCATAGGTGTCAATGCACTGGTATCTCCAATTAGCTATCCTCGCACGACCTGCTAGGATTTAATGTGAAATTTGACATGTATTTTATATTTTTAAGTGTAATGGGATTCTTTTGAGAGGTCTCAAGTTCGAAGATGGGGCCTGTTAAAACCATGACGTGGTCGCAAGTGGAGAAATTGGCCCAGTCTCTTGGTGCACACTGCTTGCTTCTCTCTCTTTTATGGTTTTGATAACGCTCAAGCTCGACCTCTAATGACACTACTCCTGGTGGTTTATATTCCTACCTCTATGGATTTTTCATATCAGTGTGGCTCAAGGACGATTCTCTTTGCCAACTCCTCGACAACCTCATGATCGACATTGAACACCTTGTCATACTGTTGTTGTTGTCCCACTTTTTATTACATTTGAATTGCTACTTTTCACTTATATTGATAGTCGATATGGGTATGGCATACCGGTGGTGATTTTGAAGGTTGTGTTTATACCACTACTATTGTTTGAAACCATTGTCCTTGTCGATAATTTTAGGATGTGTGGGATTACATATAACATATGCCCAATGATAATGAAAACATGATTGATGAAGCCATTTTCCATTTAGAACACACTTCCTAAGATAATGCATTCTCTTGTATCAACAATTGCATCTGCATGTGGGGCTTCGAGTACTCCAGTTTATGGACAATATAGAGGCAATAAGATAAGACACAAAAAGAAGAAGCTCAGAGGCAGGGGGGTTGGCATAATCCCCATGAAAAACCTTATATTCATTGTACCCATTGCAGAATGAATGAGTTGCATGAAGCCACACACTACAGAGTTCCATGGGATAAGATCAAAGAAAGATGTAATCAAAAAGAAGACAGAGGTAAAACTCCAGAACCAGTGGAAGGTAAAACACCTGCTCATTACACAGTTTCCCATTGCAATGTAGGAGTAATTGAAGATTTGTTTAACACTTCACTTGCTTCTTGGGGAGATGCATGGCTTCTTGACACATGTGCAACCTCTCACATGAAATTTCAAAGAGATTTCTTCGAAGACTTCAATGACAATGTAGATGGCGTAGTGTACTTTGTAGATAGATCAAGTCTAAAACCTTTGGGAATGGGCACCATCAGGCTTAAGTTGTCTGGACTCCTGGATTTTCTTGTACAATGTACTCTATATTCCTAAGCTGCAAAAGAACTTGTTGTCCCTTGGGCACATCAGAGAGCAAAGCCACTATGTTCACATGTTCGGTGGCAAAGTTGAGATAATAAAGGATTTTGACAACATGCTTGTTATGACCTGAATGGAAGATGGAAGATTGTTGAAGTTGATTGGGACATCTTCCCACACACAAACTGTTGCATACCTCTCTCATCACGATGCTGGTATAATGTCATCTAGTCTTTCATGGCATGTAATATTTGGCCACATTAATTATGACAGTCTTGGTTTGTTGAGAAAGAATGGTGTTTTTGGTTTGCCTACTATTCCTAGGAAATCAAAGGAATGTGATGTGTGTATCCTTGGAAAACACAACAAACAACCCTTCCATGATACTACTTATAGAGAATGTAGAAAACTTGAATTGATTCATTCTGATTTGTGCGGCCCTATGTTTGTTCCTTCTGCAAATGGAAATAAATATACCATGGCTTTTATTGACGATTAAACCAAAATGTGTTGGGTGTACTTGATGAAAGATAAATCACAAGCTTTTGAAACTTTTATAATTTTTCATGTATGGATTCAAAATGAAGCTTAGTCTTGTATTAGCTCTCTTCGAACTGAGAGTGGAAGAGAATATATATCTAATGAATTTGAAAGCTACCTTCACCAACATGGGATCAAACATCAAACCACAGTTCCATACAATCCCCAACTCCTAAATATGGTTCATTCCATGATATTTTTGAAGAATGTTAAATTGATGTTTTGGGCTAATGTAGTTCTATTTGCAATTTATGTGAAAAACAAGTGTCCATCTCATTCTCTTAAAAACAAGACTCCCTATAAAATGTGGTATGGCCACATTCTTTCGGTGAGGCATCTCAAGGTCTTTGGTTCCACCTGCTATGCCTTGATTCTTAAAGAGCAAAGAAGTAAGCTTGATGCAAGGAGTCAGAAGTGAATCTTCTTGGGGTACTCAAATATCACCAAGGGGTATCATCTTTACGATGAGACAAGCAAGAAATTCATCCTTTCCAGAGATGTAATTTTTCTTGAATCCTCCAAGAAAGACGAAACAATTGAGAGGTAGCTTGATTATTTGGACAGATTCACTCGTGTAAAGACATATCATGAGTTCGATGATGAGTTTCCACATCTTGAAGGGGGGATCCCTATCTTGGGTCAATCTCTGGAATCTATTTTTTAGGCACGATATTCCACACATGAAGAAGTTCTTTCCACTTCATCAGAACCTCAAGTTTAGTTGGATGAGGTGATCGAGAGTATTGAAAAGTTGAGGCTTGAACAAAACTCAACACCAGCTCAATCAACTCAGCAACTTGGACCATCTCATAAAGGTCCACCAAAATGGCTCACAAAAACACTTGAAAGTGTTCATCCCGATGAGGTCAGAAAGATAGGAACCGGAATATCCTCAAGATAAGATGGAGGTAATGTAGATAATTCAAACTCAGGTGATGTAGATGACATAGATGTTTCATATGATTGTGAGTTGAATATATCTACTAACCATGAACCAACTTCCTTTAAAGAAGTTGTTACAAACATAAAATTGATAATAATAAATACAATAATTATAATAATAATTAATATCATTTAATTAAATCAAGAGGCACATACCTCTTCATCAAGAGGCACGTACCTCCTCACCTTGTGACTAGTCAATGAAATATAGCAATCGTCACGAGGGTAGTGTAATCATCATCTTTTAATCAATTATCAATTCAACATCTATTATGTCTTCCATTAAATAACAAGTTTACTGTTACAGTGATATCAGAGCAAATCTTTGTCAATTGTGTGTATCTACATCTGCCATCGATTCATGATAATCGTACAACCATTTTCGCCTCTATCCGTACCTGTACCCGATGTAGACTTGTCGTCTGTACACCCACTCTCATCCAGCCACTACCAAATATGTGTCATCCATACACCGTCGTACATGCCCTGTCCCCTAACCATCGTAACCTGTCTCCTACAACCGTCGTACTTCCGCTGACACATTCTAGTCCGCACTGTTCCCTTCCACTGACAAATCCGTACATATGTACATTGTCCCCTACCGTCGTCGTACTATCCTCTACCGTCGGCGTACAAACCACCCCGTCCCTTGTCGTCCGTACAATTTTCTTCTGATTCATTCGCCCCTTATTATTCACTATTCATGACTTAAAAAAAAAACGTGACCCTTAGTATCTCATTAAAACCACTATCATTTTATCAAAGTTACTTGATTTAATCAAGACACTTCATAAATTTTAAGAGTCACTTTTTTTTAAAGTCACCTTAAAAAAAAAAATCGCAAGGATGGTCAACAACAAAGAACTCAAGGCACGTGAACAAATGCAGAGATGACGTCAATGGTGTAAGGTATCGACTTAACAATGTGGAAAAAATGCAAAAAGACATGAATGAAAAAATCGATAAATTACTCGAGACTGAGAGCAAAATTGATCGATTAATACAACAAGGTGAAAGATTATTGGCGCTCTTCGAAAACGATAAAACTGAAACAAAAAGAAGACTTGATGAACATAGTGAAAAAATTGAACAATTAATGGAACGTGTCGAGGCCTTATTCACAGAGCCCTTAGCTTATCGAAGACCACCATTAAGTTCGAAAATACCTTAAATAAATTCAAAAAATCAAGGAAACTGGGAAATTCCGGAGGAAATATTTTCGAGAAATATGCACACACCCACATTCCACGATAGAGATTACTATAAATTTAAAAAGGAGTTACCAAAGTATGACGGCAAGGACCATACAGGAGTTGTTGTTTGGATAAACAAAATGGATGGAATTTTTGAATCAAACCCCCCGATAGGTGAACGTGAGAAGGTAATGACAACCTCTAACAGTCTAGAAGGAGAAGCTTACGATTGGTACCTTTAGTGGTCCAGGAAATGCGATGCTCGTTCCTTCCACTGGAAGAATTTTACAACAGCCCTACTTAAAAGATTTCACGACGAAGAGGATGATGACTTGTATAAAAACTTTGTGCATCTCAAACAGAAGGGAAACATAAATGATTATACACACGAATGGGAGGTTCTAGCAACAAGGCAATGCAGATTCATGGATGAGCAACTCATCAAAATGTACATATGTGGCCTAAAAGATTGCATTCATAATGAAATTAAACTATGGAATCTTAAAACAATTGAGGATGCCAGACACGTAGCAAGGCTAATAGAACAAAAAAACAAGTTCAATAAACCAACATTCACAAGTCCAGAAAGGTTAAATAAATATCCATACGATAAAACGAAGAAATGCAATATAGACAAACCTAACAAATATTTACCACCTCATTTGAGGGAAGGTCAAGCCAATCATCAAGACTCAAATAAAAAATGGGAAAGCAAATGCCGATATTATGGAGACAAATGGTTGCTTGGGCACAAATGCAACAATAAAAAATTATATTCTTGTAAAGTAGAGAAATAATCAAGCACATCTGACAGTGATTCAGATAATGAAAGTGAAGAGGAAGGTAAGGCCCCCAATACAGAAACCGATGAGGCCATGCCCAAGATATCCTTGGCTACAATAACAGGAATAGCACAACCGCAAATGTTAAAACTAAAAGGGAACATAAAAAAAGAAAATATCACCATTCTAGTCGATATAGAGAGCACCCATAATTTCATAGATGTAAATGTTGCAAAGAATCTAGATCTATTCATATATCCGGCCGTGGATATCAGAGTAATGGTGGTAGATGGAAAAAAGATTGACGGCATAGGAAAATGTCACAAGATCAAGGTTCAAATAGAAGATTACGAATTGGAATCTGGATTCTACACCGTACCCTTGGGAGGAGTAGACGACGTCTTGGGAATTCAATGGCTACAAAAGCTAGGGACCTATTCTGCAAATCAGCAAAAACAATTTATAAAATTCAAATGGGAAGGAAGACAATATAAATTATACATATTCGAGTCGCCTCCCACCCAAATTATATCCTCACAACAAATGAAGAAACTAATTCAAAAAGGAGCACCAATTTATGTGGCACGCTGTCATCAGATGCAATTATTAACAACAAAAATAGTTAAGTCTCAACATCCAGAGATTCAAACATTAATCCAAAAAATATGACAAGGTATTCCAAGTCTTACCTATGAAACTGCCACCTAATAGAAACATAGAACATATAATCGAGGTTAAGCCAGATTCAACACCAGTTAATATTAGACCTTATCGATATCCTCACCACAATAAGGCAGAAATAGAAAGGTTGATTCAAGACCTATTGAAATGTGGGGTTATTACGACAAGCAAGAGCCCATATGCAGCCCTAGTAGTACTGGATCAGAAAAAGGATGGATCTTTCATACTATGTATAGACTATCGAGGGTTAAATAAAATAACTATAAAAAACAAATTCCCTATACCCTTCATAGATGAGTTGTTAGACTGATCTGAAATCGGATCCAGAAGCTTGACAGGGGTTGAAAAATGCTCAAAAATGAAAGTGCTTAGAATCCGACGAAACCAACACCATTGCGTCCGTCTCGTCTTCCTGATTCCAGTGGTATATTTACTTTGTCAAACGGAGTTCGTATGGAGAAGATATCGCATTCTGTCTGAAAAGTCAAATAGGCAAAAAAATTGCTGACTGTGTAGTCCGTACAGTCCGTACGGATGCTGACGTGGCATGTTCGTACAGGCGACATGTGGCAGGACCGTACAGGTGACACGTGGCAGCCTTGGGTCGTGACACGTGGCAAGCATATTTGGACATTTCAGCATACGGATGGACCTATCCGGAGGTGACACGTGTCACCACGGGAAGGGTGACACGTGGCACGGATGTCGTGGCAGGTGACAGAGCCGTACGGAAGCCGATGCGGCAAGTGACGTGGGCCAATTAGTGATTGACAAGTGGCATGATCTGATTGGTTGGCATGGTTGAATCATATGTCGACACGTGGCAATTTTGTTGGTCAATGATTGGGTGCCACGTGGCCTAATCATGGGCTGCCACGTGGCACCCCGGTTTTGGTTTGTTAATTAAACGTTTTTGTAGTCGACCGGATTCGAACCAGTGACCTTTCCCACCACCAAGTGCCTTCACCAACTCCGACATACCAATGGGTCACACGTTGTTTCTTATTACATATACGAGTTCATATGTATTTAAGTTTGCAAATTGTAAAGTTTGGCGGAAGGTCGGGCCGGGGCTTAGCCCCGACCCGTGGTCATATTCTTGTTTATGTGACCATATGTATCGGCCCATGGTCGTGGCCACCATATATGCGATTGCGCGCATATATAACGGAGCCCTCGGTCACATTCATTTACACATATGACCACACGGAGTGCGCGGAAGTGGTTAAACGGTTTTTAAAACGGTTAAGCCCTTTTTATTTTGCGTGAGGTCTTATGCCACCATATGCCCAGGTGCCTAGGCGATTAGGGGCTGGAGGCGCCCTAACCGTTCTACGGTTTGCATCGTTGGCGCAGTTGCGCCCGGTGTTGGGTTTTTGCGCTTAAATAAGCGTGTGTGCCAGGTTTAAAGAACAAGGGTGCGTTCTGTAGAACGAGTGATAGCAAGCTTGAAGGGGAAAACTTCCAGGAGGCATAACTTCTTCGTTTTTCGACCGATTGAAGTGCCGAAAGAGCCCAGATAGGGGTTTTTGACCGCTCCGAAGCCATTAGAGCAGTCAGAGTAGGGTTATACTGGAGGGAAACCAAGCTAAAGCTATTTTGAGGTAGAGAAGCTTTTGAGGAGGAGATGTTGTCGGACCATTTCTGGGAGCTCCGGACGTCCGTTTTGCGTGCCGTTTTCTTTGCATGGTTCTAGAGATCTGGAAGAACATGACCAGATCAGTCTTGTATCCATTTGGCATTGCAGTGATGTACTTTTGAGCTTTTGAATAGAAATAAAGAAGCCTCCCCACAGAGACAAAGGCCCGCAGACGTAGGCAAAGTTGTGTCGAACTCCGTTATCAATCTGCGCATTATGGTTTGCTATCCATTATTTCATTTCAGATCTACATATGTGTATATGGCTATTATAATTCCTTTTCTTTCCTCATTCTTTCACTAAGTTTTCTCGAATGGTTAATTAACGCATGCAAATTAAAACTCAACCATAAGTCATTAAAAGATCCTGACGGATCAAGTGGTATCAGAGCTAGTTGACGTTTGGATTTGAGTTTTGCATGTTAACTAGGGAAGAGCTCATCTCAAGGAAGAAAATGGCATCTACAGGAGGACTTTCTCAAAATGAGAAGGAGTTTAGAGATTCGGTGTTTGCCATGGCTGAGATGGTGAAGGTGTTGTATGAAGACTACTTGGAACGAAAGAGCACGGTTCAAGTGAAAGCTTCAAAGAACAACAAAGAAAAGAAGGATTGAAGGAAGTGCCTTCTACATCTATTTCAGAAAACATATCTGAGGTATGCAGTGAAGGTTCCTCATCAAATTTTCCTCATTCTCATCAAGTTGGTTTTGGTGCATTCAAAAAACATACAAAAGGTGTAGGTTTGAGAATACTAACCAATATGGGTTATGAAGAAGGAAAGGGCCTTGGATGTAGAGGTCAAGGCATTGTAAATCCTATTGAGGTTGAAGAAAGGCCTTGATACTTAGGATTTGGATATGGCAAAGGGGACCTTGGAGAGTCTTCCAAGATAGGTTCCAAAACTTCGGAAGCAAGTAATGCTTCAAATGGCCAATTTAAGACATTGCAAGAACACTTCACAAAAGGAAATGGCGCATCACTTCAGGGTTGTGGTAGTGAATGCAAGTCATCTCCAAAGAAAAGTGAAGATTAGCATGGAAGGTATAATGGTCATGTTTTTATTAATTCTCCTTTTGATTATAACAAGCATAATCAAGTAAACCGGAACTTATGGAATCTTTATCCATGTACTTATTGTCATTCACCTAAGCATTTTGTTGCCAAGTGTTGGAAGAGACAAACTTTGTACAGGAAACCTATGTCGACCAGGAAGGAAACACGACATAAAGTCTCAAGTCCACAATGGAAGAAAGAGAAGGGTAAACAGGTCTGGATGCCAAAAACTCATTGCACGTTTTGCAACAAGAGTGGACATCAAAAGGCTAGTTGTTGGAAGCTTAATCCGGAGCTTCGTCCAAGGAAGGAAAAAAGGATTTTGCATGTACTCATGAAGGAGGAAGGATTACCAGCGAAGCAAGAGGAACATCGTGAAGGAAAGAAACTAGTCACTTGGTTCTGCCAGAAGTGGATGTCTCAACTTCATTGTATTTTGCTTCCACTAATGTAATCATTTTAGTTCAGAGACAAAGAGCAAGCCGGGTGGCCTACCCTGAGCTTGTTAAGTGGTCAGTAACCTTCTGGGGACCAAAAGGTCTTATTGTGGGGAGGTGTGATCCGAAATCGGATCCAGAAGCCTGACAGGGCTTGAAAAATGCTCAAAAATGAAAGTGCTCAGAATCCGACGAAACCAACACCATTGCGTCCACTTCGTCTTCCTGATTCCGGTGGTATATTTACTTTGTCAAACGGAGTTCGTATGGAGAAGATATCGCATTCTATCCGAAAAGTCAAACAGGCAAAACAATTGCTGACTGTGCAGTCCGTACAGTCCGTACGAACGCTGACATGGCATGTCTGTACAGACGACACATGGCAGGACTGTACAGGTGACACATGGTAGCCTCAGGTAGTGACACGTGGCAGGCAGATTGGGACATTTCGACGTACGGATGGACCTATCCGGAGGTGACACGTGTCACCACTGGAAGGGTGACACGTGGCACGGATGACGTGGTAGGTGACAGAGCCATACGGAAGCTGACGCGGCAAGTGACGTGGGCCAATTAGTGGTTGACAAGTGGCATGATTTGTTTGGTTGGCATGGTCGAATCAGATGTCGACACGTGGCGGTTTTGTTGGTCAATGATTGGGTGCCATGTGGCCTAATCATGGGCTGCCACGTGGCACCCCGGTTTTGGTTTGTTAATTAAAAGTTTTTATAGTCGACCAGATTCGAATCGGTGACCTTTCCCACCACCAAGCGCCTTCACCAACTCCGACATACCAATGGGTCACACGTTGTTTCTTATTACATATACGAGTTCATATGTATTTAAGTTTGCAAATTGTAAAGTTTGGCGGAAGGTCGGGCCGGGGCTTAGCCTCGACCTGTGGTCATATTCTTGTTTATGTGACCATATGTATTGGCCCATGGTCGTGGCCACCATATATGCGATTGCGCGCAGATATAACGGAGCCCTCGGTCACATTCATTTACACATATGACCACACGGAGTGCGCGGAAGTGGTTAAACGGTTTTTAAAATGGTTAAGCCCTTTTTATTTTGCGCGAGGTCTTATGCCACCATATGCCCAGGTGCCTAGGCGGTTAGGGGCTGGAGGTGCCCTAACCATTCTACAGTTTGCACCGTTGGCGCGGTTGCGCCCGGTGCTGGGTTTTTGCGCTTAAATAAGCGTGTGTGCTAGGTTTAAAGAACAAGGGTGCGTTCTGTAGAACGAGTGACAACAAGCTTGAAGGGGAAAACTTCCAGGAGGCATAACTTGTTCGTTTTTCGACCGATTGAAGTGTCGAAAGAGCCCAGATAGGGATTTTTGACCACTCCGAAGCCATTAGAGCAGTCAGAGCAGGGTTATACTAGAGGGAAACCAAGCTAAATCTATTTTGAGGTAGAGAAGCTTTTGAGGAGGAGATGTTGTCGGACCATTTCTGGGAACTCCGGACATCCGTTTTGCGTGCCGTTTTCTTTGCATGGTTCTAGAGATCTGGAAGAACATGACCAGATCAGTCTTGTAGCCATTTGGAATTGAAGTGATGTAATTTTGAGCTTTTGAACAGAAATAAAGAAGCCTCCCCACAGAGACAATGGCCCAGAGGCGTAGGCAAAGTTGTGTCGAACTCCGTTATCAATCTGCGCGTTATGGTTTGCTATCCATTATTTCATTTCAGATCTGCATATGTGTATATGGCTGTTATAATTCCTTTTCTTTCCTCATTCTTTCACTAAGTTTTCTCGAATGGTTAATTAACGCATGCAAATTAAAACTCAACCATAAGTCATTAAAAGATCCTGACGAATCATATACGAACTCCATGGAGCTAAATACTTCTCAAAATTGGATTTAAGATTAGGGTACTACCATATTCGAGTAAGATTAGAAGATATACAAAAAACTGCTTTTCAAACACACAAAGGTCATTATGAGTTTAAAGTCATGTCGTTCGGTCTAACCAATGCACCAGCTACCTTCCAAGCAACTGTGAATCAACTTTTTTGCCCCTACTTAAGGAAGTTTGTATTGGCTTTCTTTGATGATATTCTTATTTACAGTAAAACTTGGAAGGAGTATATGAAGCATTTAGAATAGGTACTTTCTCTTTTAGAGAAAAATCAATTCTATGCAAAACTATCAAAATGTTCCTTTGGTAAAGAAGAAGTAGAATACCTTGGTCATGTCATATCTCAAGAACGAGTCAAGGTGGACCCTGAAAAAATCAAGGCAATCACAGAATGGCCCAAACCAAAGAACATATCAAAACTAAGGGGATTCCCTGGATTAACGGGTTATTATCGAAGATTCTTCAAGAACTACGCTCATTTAACAACACCCTTGTTAAACTTATTAAAGAAAAATTCCTTCAAATGGGATAACAGTGCACAGGAATGTTTTGAAACATTAAAAAGGATTATGCCGTCTACACCTGTGTTAGCAACACCGGATTTTGCAAAACCCTTTGTAGTAAAATGTGATGCATCGATAATTGGAATAGGAGCAGTATTATTGCAAGATGGACACCCAATAGCATTTGAAAGTCGAAATCTCAACAAAAAGGAAGAGTTAAAATCTACCCATAATAAGGAAATGTTAGCTATTATGCATGCATTAGCTAAGTGGCGACAATATCTCTTAGGAAGCAAATTTTCAATACGTATTGATCACAATAGTCTACAATACTTACTAAGACAAAAAACATTATCCACAGAACAACAAAAGTGGATGGAGAAACTTTCCACCTTTGATATGAAAATAATACACAAAAAAGGGAAAGACAACAGAGTTGTTGATGCACTATCATGAAAAGTTGAGGAAGTAAAAGCATATGCAACAACAATAGTCATTCCAGATTGGTTGGATGAGATTTGAGTTGAGTATGCCAAAGATCCTGAATCAAATTCTATAATCAACAATTTAGACCAAAACCCCAAATTTGAATGGAAAAATGACATTTTATGGTACAAGAACAAAATCTACCTAATTCCATCCTCAAAATTTAAAATGAAAGTCTTAAGGGAGTCACACATCTCCCCAACATCAAGACATGTGGGTTTTTTCAAAACCTACTATACTGCACGACAATAATTCTGTTGGAAAGGAATGAATAAAGATATTCAAAGATTTGTGACCGAATGTGAAATATGTCAAAGGAATACAAATGAAAATGTTATGACTCCAAGATTACTTCATCCCCTACAAATTCCTAAACAAAAATGGGAAGAGATCTCAATGGATTTCATTGAAGGGCTACCCATGTCTGATGGGAAAGATAAAAAAATTGTTGTGGTTGACAGATTAACCAAATATGCACATTTCATGGCGGTAAGAAAAACCAACTCAACAAAACAAATTGCAGATGTTTTTTGCAAAAAACATTTATAAGTTACATGGGTTTCCGAAGGTAATTATCAGCGATAGGGATGCAAAATTTAAAGGAAATTTCTGGAAAGAGTTTTGCAAAAATACAGAAATATCTCTTAATACGAGCTCCGCCTATTATCCACAAACAGATGGTCAAACAGAAATTGTAAATAAATGCTTAGAGACATACCTACGTTGCTTTGTGACAGATAAGCAAAGTAAATGGTCTCAATGGTTACATTTAGTTGAATGGTGGTATAACTCTACATATCACACTTCTGCTAAAATGACTCCCTTCCAAGCCTTATATGGTTATGAACCACCTAAATGGAAAGATTTTGCACTAATTAAACTAAGGTCCAAGCAATAAGAAATAAGCTAGAGGAAGAACAAAAAATCATACAAATATTAAAATAGAACCTAGCAACAACTCGTAATCGAATGAAACAACTAGCAGACCAACATAGGTCAGAAAGAGAATTTGAAGAAGGCGATTGGGTGTTTGTATGACTCCAACCTTACAAACAAGTATCCCTTAAGCAACAAGGGAAGAACAAATTGGCCCAAAAATTCTATGGACCCTTTCAAATTAACAAAAAAATTAGCTAAGTAGCTTATAGATTGGAGTTGCCAGAAAATTGTTGCATCCACAATGTCTTCCACGTTTCATGTCTCAAAAAAATGCTTGGCAAGCTCAACCATTATAAACAAAAATCTCTAAATTCGATGACGAAGGAAAATTTATTTTAGAACGTGAAGGTATTCTTGCCACGAAGGAAAAGGTGTTAAGTTCCAGAACCATAAAGGAATATCTTATCAAATGGAAAAACCTTCCAGAAGAAGATTCATCATGGGAGACCGAACAATTCCTCCGACAATACCCAACACTACCCTTGCTTTGAGGACAAAGCAAAATCTTAAGAGGGTGGCAATGTTACAAACATAAAAATGATAATAAAAAATACAATAATTATAATAATAATTAATAACATTT
>JASDQU011177899.1:0-26441 GCA_032191745.1 Picea mariana
GTGTCAATTCAATGGAAACCCTACTGTAACATTGGAGTTGGCTGTGTCATTCTCTGGTTCAACTCATAAGACGCATTTTTTCCTGCTACGTGCGTTTTTCTGGCTTGGCATGAAGGGATAAAACCTGTCATTAAGCACGTTAGAAAGCTGATCAACGTTAATATATGTATAAATGTAGTAAAGGTATACTATTAAAATTACGATACAGTATGGAGAACGTGAAAGGAAGAATAAAATGAAAAAGTACAACGCATATATCGTAGTCATGGGCATTAGCAATTGTCCCAAAGGTGTAAAAGCCTATGGATTCAGTACTGTTAAAGACCATTATAGGAGTGAAGGTGATCCAGTTATTGGGCAGATGAAGAAACTATGAAGGGATGGAGATTAAGTGAGTCAGTAATACGAAGCAACAAAGGATGTAGAAAGATAGAAAGATATAATAGGAATTTATATTTGAAGACCTGTATGTATTTTTGATGTGTATGTATTTATATATATTGAAAATTTTCACAACATATGTATACATATTTGAAGAACTGTATGTATTTTTATGTATATATATTGAAAATTGTCACAACAGTTTACATGTTACATAAAATGAATATAAAATAAAAAGTGCTAATGGCTTTTGAATTTCAACTTGGAGGTGGATAGCTCTTAATGAGGCAAAGTGGTATATTATATATATGTAAAGGTGAAGTCGTATATGAAAATATGTTATATCTTTGGTAAATAATATTGATACAGTTATTTTTTATAAATTGTTATTTATTAATTTACGAAAGTGTTATAATTTAATTTAGTTAAATTGTTTATATTTTTTTATTAATGTTAATGATAGAAATGTATTATATAAAATATTTAATGGTATAAAATATTTTATATCTTGTTGTTGAAATGTTAACTATTTTAATTTAAAATGTTAAATTTCTTGGAGTTTAATATTGTTTTAGGTTATGATTAATATTTATATTATTTTGCTGTTCATTTTTCATATTAAACAAATAATTTATTTAAATTTAGATTTATATATTACTTAATTTTGAGTTTAAAAAATCAAATGTATATTAAAATGTTAATATTTGTTAGAGTTTAATATTGTTTTAGGTTATGACTAATATTTATATTATTTTGTTGTTCATTTTTCATATTAAACAAATGATTTATTTAAATTTAGATTTATATATTACTTAATTTTGAGTTTAAAAAATCAAATGTATATAAATAAGAGAATACTTATTTTCATTTCATATAAATATATATTTTTCTTCACATCCAATTGAAATTATTTCTCTTTATATATGATTGATAACAATACCAAATTGGAATTGAAAACACAATTTTCTTTCATATCTAAGAACTCTTCAACAAAGTAAACGAAGAACATCACAAATACATATTAGGCCTTTCATTAAACATCTATTAGATATCATGTATGTTTCACACAAAATATGTTCTTTCTCTTCTTCCATGCTTCATTTAACAATGAATGTATGCCTATACCTAGAAATTATTATTATTATTATTATTATTTTATTTTTATTTTTATTTTTAAAAAATATATAATTCACAAATATAGTTGACAATTTGCTTTGCTTACTTCTTTTCTTTTCCTCTGAGTTTGTGAAAAAAAAATATGTTTTATTAGTAGTGCTACACAATACCCCTTTCACATGCCTTTTTAAAAAGCCCCGTCATAAGTGAGATATGCGTGCCTCTTGGAACTATAGAAGTAAAAAATCAATTGCATTTAATTTTATCATCATCCTTCATTTTCATGTTGTGTTGTGATACCAACAATGAGACATGAATCTCAAATAAATTTAATATCAAAATTTTAAATAAATGAGAATATTTGTGGTATTCCTTGTTAGTTGAAATGCAACATTTGGTTCGATCTTCAGGGAAAAATTGAAACAACCTTTGCCTAGGGATTAGAAATTTCCACAAACAACCAAGTTGAGGTCTATGTTGTTTTCCATGGTCTTCATAATAGAATCACATGTCATTATCAATTCGATGGTAATAAAATCAATCCGGTCTAATACCAAGCTTTCTACTATAATTTCTCGAATCAATAAGGAAGTCAATAGATTTCACAAGGTCTTATACTTATAGATCTTGAGAGAATATGATTCCCACACTTATTCACTAGCTAATGAAGTTCCCTCAATCAAGGGATTTTGTGGAAAATGTTGATTCCCACACTTATTCACTAGCTAATGAAGTTCCCTCAATCAAGGGATTTTGTGGAAAATGTTTTTTTTTCATTATACAATCCGTTAAGTGTGAAATTGGGTTGAAACATGCATACGTAATCTAGCTAGAAATAATGAACACCAAACTTGCAAAGTTGAGAGAAGAATTGGAAAAAGAATGAACAAATTGTATTAACCACTAATCCACACTCAAAGAATGATTAATTTACAATAGATATAAGATACATGCTCAAATTAATGCACCATAGTAGTGATATAGAGAGATGTCAACACACTCTGAGAGAAATGGCAGTGAAATTCCACCTAGTCCTAGTTAATCGACCATGTAGCCATTAGTTGACTTGCTCACACAAGTGGACTGGAAAGAATCTCATGCATGCACATGTGGTGCACCCTCCTAGCCTCATGCATGTCAAGTGTGCACTCCTCGTGATGATCCCAAGGTGAGCATTCAAATCTTGGTCATAATACTAAGGTTTCCATGCAAGAATTGACTCCACTAGTTTAACTAATGTACAACTGAGTAATGAATGAAGAGGATGTAACACCCTCATCTAAGGGAGAATATTCTCATATAAGGGAGAATATATGAGACCAAGGTCACCATCAACATAGACTAATAAAATTAGGAAAATAAATACTAGGTGGATGTGTAATATCTCCAATAGCCCCCTTGGACACTACTAGGGAGTACAAAATGGACAGATCTCAACAAGAAGCCATGTTAGGTACCCATTTTACAACACATATAAGAAACATAGAACAACTAAAAAAGAGGAAAGAGAGAAAACTACATGAGAACAACCCCCCCCCCCACCTCAAAATACAATTCTCACTAAGATTGTTTCTTTGTAGTTGAGTTCTTCATTCCAAGGAGACCTCAGAAATGTGCCAGTTTTTGTTGAGTGATTTTTTTGTTGAATATGAAGATATCTATACAGATCTAATGAAGTAAATGCACCAGTGATATGTTTGTATCAATCCACTTGATTCAATTGGAAGGAAGAATATCAAAACCCCCTTTATTCATGGTTGTTTTCCAATACAGATTCCCTGCATCCTCTGCATAGGACCGAGGGTTGGATGTGAGAACCATGTAGAAATGCATAGGAATTATTGGTTTTGTGGCTATGAGAGCATGTGGAGGCTCCTCAAATTGGGATCTCATTGTTCTAGGATTGACAACATCATCTGCAAGATAACCGACTGACATTAGGATTGATTTTTCCCATTTGGGTCTTGGTTCTGGATCGACACATGCATGATCATGTGATGGAGGAGCATCACTCACTCATCAAGCAAGCCAACACATTGAGAGGAAACAGCTGGACAACGCCAGCACACATTTTGAAATGCTTTGGAAATTGTTGCGCCGCTCTTTAATGAATTCATTCATAAAGAAGTGCACTTGTATTGTAAAGAGGACCTTGAGCCTTTAAGCTCTCGTCCTTAGTAGATAGGAAGGCATTTAATAGATTTAATGCAGGTAGATAGATTTTTAAGTCTAGATTAGATAGTTTCAGTTTTCGAGAGGGAAAACAGATATAGACACCCTCCTTTGTACATTGTATCATCATTCAGATTTCATTCATTAAGGAGCAAGAGGAGAGCAAGTGGAGAATTTGTGAAGAACACCCATGTACAGATGTTTTTGAATTAATAGAAGAGAGTCCGTGATTCAATTTCATGCATGGTGTTGTTCCTCTGTGTGTGATGCTCATATGTTCTTGAATGTATGTTTTCCTTGTATGCATTTGCTTTGAATATGCTGTACATATGATTTCATAGGTTTAACTGAAGTTTGAGAGAGAAGAGAATGAGTTTCAATTGTTTCTCTGTTTGAGCCGGGAGATTCCTGCATAGAGTTCAGTCGAATTCATCCGCATAGAGTGTGTTGATGAGGCCCAATAGTTAAACTTTTATTCTCGTTCACCCAGAAGTTGATTTGGGTTTAATAGAGTCATGCAGGAGAAGTGCAGGCTGAATTTGAAGTCTCAGTAGCTAGTTTGAGCAAAGGAAGGCATAGGATGTTGTTTCCCGGAGGGCACAGAGTCTGAAAGACTCAACACTTTGAGAGTTGTTGACAGTCGAGCACGAGAGGTGTGCGCAGAATCTCCGAAGGATTCAGAGTTTACCAGCTCAGGAGGAATAGTTCCTTCGTGACGTAGTGGAGGAGAGCTAGGAAGCAACTCAAAGAAGGGTCGAGCAGGAGGAAGATATTGATCGAGAGAATTCCTTACGGAAGAGGAATTGACGACCAGGTCTTGTAGGGGGAGATTCACGAATTCCTGCCGACCGTCAGATCTTGGAAAGTTGCGCGGGATTTAACTCTTAGGTGCAGGTGGAGTCCAAGAGTCATCAGGGATTTGGCCTTCGGAGTTGTGGAGGTGAGAAATTCATACTGATCGAAATCGTGATTGGCGCTTTCCCGAAGCCATTGGAGCCGTTGATCACTACAGGGACAGGTGGCACAAGATCCTGGAGAGTCGGGATTCGGCATTCGGGATTTTTGGGTACAAAGGAATTGTGTCCTGTGAAATCGCGATCAAGCGATTCCTAATAAGAGTGGAGAGAGGAGGTGACGTGGCCAGGAAATAGGGCACGTGTGTATCGGAGTTCGGGGTTCAAGAGTTCATAGTGCGAGGGAATCGTGACATCACATGTTCCGATTTCCCGATAGGGAAATCCCCGACTAGAACGAAAGTGTTGAATTTGACCCATCGGGTTTCTGAATTTTGGATAGCACGAGGAGCATGCCCACAGGTTTCGCGATAACGCGAAACTCGATTTCCCAAGAAGACTGTCGGGAGATCAATAGAGCATCTTGTGGGTGACATAAGGTCCTGATACGGGATCTGAGGGCATTGTAGCTCTTTGGGCCTGAGTCGAAGAAGGCCCTGGTAGTTGCGGGACGTGCAAGGGAGGCATCCGCATCAAGTGGTATCAGAGCTTGAGTTCTTTGGTTTCTGTGGCAGAGAAGAGAATACACCATGCCGCCCAGGAGAGAAAGACAGTTACCCGACCCATAAGACAGGGAGGTGAGGAGAAGAGGTAGTCCAGCAAGAAATCTAGAAATGGAGCGCAAGATGAGAGATCTTTGAGAAAGGCTTGAAGAGATGGAAACAGCGCAGAGACGCGGAGTCGGTGCAGGGGATCTTAGTGATTCCGAGGTTGAAGAAGAAGCTAGACATGATGAAGAGGTCACAGCAGAAGATGCATCAACCGCTCGGTTGATCAAAGCCATTTCCAAGATGAGTTCCAAGACCAAAATGGACATTCCAGTCTATGAAGGAAGCCTGGATGCAGAAGAGTTGTTGGACTGGATTAGGGCTCTTGATACCTACTTCGATTATGAGGATATCAAAGAGGACAAGAAGATAAGGCATGCTGTCACTAAATTGAAGGGACATGCAACATTGTGGTGGGACGAGCTACAGGTAGATATATGTTCCAAAGGTAAACAGAAAATCAAAAGCTGGGACAAGATGACTACTAAGATGAAGGAGAAGTTCATCCCAAGGGATTATCAGATCACACTGTTCAGGCGAATGCAGAACCTGAGACAGAAGTTGATGATGGTGAAGGAGTACACCGAGGAGTTTTACAAGCTCAACATCAGAGCAGGTCATCGGGAGAGAGATGATGAGAAGGTGGTGAGATATCTGAATGGTCTGAGATATGACATTCAGGATGAATTGAGCATGGTAACCATCTGAACAGTTGAGGATGCGTACCAGATGGCCCTAAAACCTGAAGAGAAGCTGAGCCGAAAGCAGGGACAACGAGGGAGAGGCAAAAGTCAGCCCAGAGGCAAGGCAGTTGCCCAAGAGAAATATCAGAAGCCCAAGGAGGAGTGGAAGAAACATCAGGGTAAAGTTGAAAGAGGCGGAACCTTGCAGAGGCAGCCATATGTTGAGCCGAGAGGACAGCAAAATGATCAGCGAGGAGATTATGCTGATGCAAACACTCTTCCTTGTACTAGAGGTCGAGGTAGAGGAAGAGGAGGAATCATCACATGTTTTACATGTGGAAAGGATGGACATAAAGTCGTTGATTGTCCAGACAGAAAAATGGACAAAGGAGAAGCTCACATCACTGAGGCGCAGAGGCGTGATGCTGAGTCAGAAGATGCAGACAACAGAAGATCGCTTGGAATGCATAAAATCCTTTTAACACCTAAGAAGGAGGTGGAGAGCGCAGTGCAAAGGACCCGACTGTTCAGGATGGCTTACACAGCCAAGGACAGGAAATGCAAGGTCATTGTGGACAGCGGAAGCACTGATAATTTCGTTTCATCCGAGATGGTAGAAAAGTTGGAGCTAGAAACAACTAAGCACCCGAGTCCATATAAAGTCTCGTGGTTACAAAAAGGACACCAGGTAAGTGTCACTAAACAATGCTTGGTTGAATTCAAGATAGGAAATTATAAGGATAAAATTCTATGTGATGTTATTCCCATGGATGTATGTCATCTATTGCTGGGTAGACCATGGCAGTATGACCGAATTGTGATTCATGATGGGAAGATGAACACCTATACACTGGAGAAGAATGGGAGAAACCATAAGTTGCTTCCGATAAAGGATAAGGAAGTGAAACCAGAAGTGAGAAATACCATACTTCTCATGAGTGGGAAGGAGCTTCTCACAAAGATGGAGAAGAAGGAAGATCCACAATTCTTTGTGGTCAGGAAACCGAGAATTGTCCTGACTAGCACAAGAGTGGACGACTTGCCAGATGAGATTCAGGAACTGTTGGGAGAGTTCACTGACATCATCGTGGATGAATTACCTCGTTCGTTGCCACCGATGAGAAGTGTGAGTCACCATATTGACCTCATACCGAGAGCCAGTTTGTCGAATAAGGCTGTGTACAGATTGACACCACAGGAGAATGAGAAGGTCAAGAACCAGGTCTAGGATTTATTAGATAAAGGACTGGTCAGGGAAAGCTTGAGTCCGTGTGCTGTTCCGACAATACTTAGCCCGAAGAAAGATGGAGGCTGGAGGATGTGTACAGACTCCAGAGCGATCAACAAAATTACCATCAGGTACAGATTTCCACTGCCGAGAATGGATGATCTGATGGATTGCCTGAGTGCGGAAAATTTCTTTTCAAAGATAGATTTGAGGAGCAGATATCATCAGATTCGCATGAGAGAGGGTGATGAATGGAAGACAACATTCAAAACAAAAAAAGGTTTGTACAAATGGTTGGTCATGTCATTTGGTTTGACAAATGTGCCAAGAACATTCATGAGACTGATGAATGAAGTCCTGGGGGAATTCATCGGGAAGTTTGTAGTCGTATATCTGGATGATATCTTGATCTACAGTAAAACGAAGGCTGAACATTTGAAACACTTGGCCATTGTGATGAGAAGACTGCAGCAGGAGAAGTTGTTGGTCAACATGAAGAAGTGCTCCTTTATGAAGACAGAGCTCATTTATTTGGGTTTTGTTGTTTCAGCGAATGAGTTGAAGATGGATCCTGAGAAGGTGGAAGTGATAAAAAATTGGCCATCACCAAGAAATGTTTTCGAGGTGAGGAGTTTCCATGGTTTGGTTAGTTTCTACAGAAAATTCATCAGGAATTTCAGTGGAATTAGCGCCGCAATGATGGACACAGTGAAGAAGTGGCATAATACTTTTCACTGGATAGTAGAGGCTGAGAGGAGCTTCAATCTGTTGAAGCGGAAGATCACAGAGAAACCAATTTTGGTGTTACCTGATTTCCAGAAGACATTTCAGGTGAAATGTGATGCAAGCGGATATGCCATAGGAGCGGTCTTGAGTCAGGAGGACAGACCAGTTGCCTATTTCAGCGAGAAGCTGGATGAAGCAAAGCTTAAATACTCCATGTACGATAAAGAATTTTATGCCATCATACAGGCATTACTTGATCCCGAAAGAATTTGTATTATACAGGGATAATCATGCATTGCAGTTTGTGAGTCAACAGGAGAAGTTGAACCAAAAGCATGCAAAATGGGTAGAGTACATGCAAAATTTCATGTTTGTGATTAAACACATTTCAGGGAATGCTAACAAAGTGGTCGATGTTTTGAGCAGGAAATGTTTGTTGTTGCAGGAGTTCCGAGTCAAAACCTTGGGTTTTGAGAATCTTAAGGACATGTATGCAGGTGATGCAGATTTTGGAGAAGCGTACGAAGCAGCTGAGAATCCAGTTCTCAGAGATCAGAGTCCTTGGATAGATTACATGATCCAGGAGGGATTGTTGTTCAGAGGAAATCAACTTTGTATTCCAAATTTCTCCATGAGGGAGAACCTAATAAAGGAGAAACACAGTGGGGGTTTAGTAGGGCATTTTGGCCACGACAAAACATTCACAAAGCTGAGCGAATCGTATTTTTGGCTGGGCATGTGAGCATATGTCAAAAGGTTTTTTGACAGGTGTCGAATTTGTCAACACTCGAAGGGCCAGAAGCAGAATGTCAGGTTTTATCAGTCGTTTCCCATACCTGAGAGGCCATGGGAAGCAGTTAGCATGGATTTTGTTTTGGGATTGCCAAGGACGCAAAGAGGGGTTGATTCCATCTTTGTGGTGGTAGATAGGTTTTCGAAGATGGAACATTTTGTTCCGTGTCAAAAGACCAGCGATGCGACCCACATCGCAAATTTGTTTTTCAAAGAGGTTGTTAGACTTCATGGATTGCCGAGAAGCATTGTCTCGGACAGGGATACCAAATTCATAGGTCATTTTTGGAGGACGCTATGGAAAAATCTAGGGACTAATTTGGCTTTTAGTTCAGCTTACCATCCGCATACAAACGGATAGACCGAGGTGGTAAACGGAAGTCTTGGAGACTTGCTGAGGAGCTTGGTAATGGAGCACCATACCAGCTGGGACAACATATTACCACAGGCAGAGTTTGCTTACAATGATTCTGTGAATCGGAGTACAGGCAAAAGTCCATTCCAGATTGTGTATGGGACACAACCGAGGGGAGTTTCTGAACTCAGGGAGTCAGAACAGGTTGCAGTCAGCAGTTCTAGCACTGAATAATTCGCTGAAGAGATGAAAGAACTTCACAACAAGGTGAAGCAGCGATTGCAAGGCTCAAATCAGGAATACAAGCGCAGAGAAGACAAGCGGAAGAGACAACTTCAGTTCAAAGTTGGTGATCTAGTTCTGGTGCACTTGAGGAAAGAAAGGTTCCCAAGGGGAACATATAATAAGATCAAGATGAATAAAATCAGACCATGTAGAGTCCTGAAGAAATTTGGAGAAAATGCTTATGAAATTGAGTTGTCGGATGGCATCGGGATATCTCTGATATTAAACATGGCAGATTTATACCCATACAGGGCTGGAGAAGAAGATGTTGAAGATGAGGAACCAATGATCCAATGGCAGAAGCTGATGCCAGTAGAAGAGAAGCCACAGATTGAGTGTATACTGGACAAGCGAGTGGGAAAGAAGACCAGGCGAAAGCAGTATTTCGAGTACCTGGTGAAATGGAAGAATCACCCAGTTGAAGATGCCAGCTGGGAGACAGAAGCAATGATTTAGGAACATGGGAAGACTGTGTAGGAGCTCATGGACAGGATCCCATGAAAATTTTCAAGCCGAGGAGTATGATGCAGCAGCATCGCTCACTCATCAAGTGAGCTAGCACATTGAGAGGAAACAGCTGGACAGCGCCAGCACACATTTTGAAATTCTTTGGAAATTGTTGCGTTGCTCTTTAATGAAGTCATTCATAAAGAAGCGCACTTGTATTGTAAAGTGGACCTTGAGCCTTTAATCTCTCATCCTTAGTAGATAGGAAGGCATTTAATAGATTTAATGCAGGTAGATAGATTTTTAAGTCTAGATTAGACAGTTTCAGTTTTCGAGAGGGAAAACGGATATAGACACCCTCCTTTGCACATTGTATCATCATTCGTATTTCATTTATTCAGGAGCAAGAGGAGAGAAAGTGGAGAATTTGTGAAGAACACCCATGTACAGATGTTTTTGAATTAATAGAAGAGAGTCTGTGATTCAATTTCATGCGTGGTGTTGTTCCTCTGTGTATGATGCTCATATGTTCTTGAATGTATGTTTTCCTTGTATGCATTTTCTTTGAATATGCTATACATATGATTTTAGAGGTTTAACTGAAGTCTGAGAGAGAAGAGAATGAGTTTCAATTGTTTCTCTGTTTGAGCCGGGAGATTCCTGCATAGAGTGCAGTCGAATTCATCTGCATAGAGTGCGTTGATGAGGCCCAATAGTTAAACTCTTATTCTCGTTCACCCAGAAGTTTATTTGGGTTTAATAGAGTCATGCAGGAGAAGTGCAGGCTGAATTTGAAGTCTCAGTAGCTAGTCTGAGCAAAGGAAGGCATAGGCAGTTGTTTTCCAGAGGGCACAGAGTCTGAAAGACTCAACACTTTGAGAGTTGTTGACAGTCGAGCACGAGAGGTGTGCACAGAATCTCTGAAGGAGTCAGAGTTTACCAACTCAGGAGGAATAGTTCCTTCGTGATGCAACGGAGGAGAGCCAGGAAGCAGCTCAAAGAAGGGTCAAGAAGGAAGAAGATATTGATCGAGAGAATTCCTTACGGAAGAGGAATTGACGACCAGGTCTTGCAGGGGGAGATTCACGAATTCCCGCCGACCGTCAGATCTTGGAAAGTTGTGCGGGATTTAACTCTTAGGTGAAGGTGGATTCCAAGAGTCATCAGGGATTCAGCCTTCGGAGTTGTGGAGGTGAGAAATTCATACTGATCAAAATCGCAATTGGTGATTTCTCGAAGCCGTTGGAGTCATTGATCACTATAGGGACATGTGGCACAAGATCCCGGAGAGTCGGGATTCGACATTCAGGATTTTTGGGTACAAAGGAATTGTGTCCTGTGAAATCGCGATCACATGATTCCTGATAAGAGTGGAGAGAGGAGGTGACATGGCCAGGAAATAGGGCACGTGTGTATTGGAGTTCGGGGTTCGGGAGTTCGTAGTGCGAGGGCACCGTGACAGCACATGTTCTGATTTCCCGATAGGGAAATCCCCGACTAGAACGAAAGCGTTGACTTTGACCCATCGGGTTTTGGAATTTTGGATAGCATGAGGAGCGTGCCCATAGGTTTCGCGATAACGCGAAACCTGATTTCCCGAGAAGACTGCCAGGAGATCAATAGAGCATCCTGTGGGTGACATAAGGTCCCGATACGGGATCTGAGGGCATTGTATCTTTTTGGGCTTGAGTTGAAGAAGGTCCTGGTAGTTGCGGGACGCGTAAGGGAGGCATCTGCATCATCATGTACTTCTGAATCTGATTCAAAAATCATATTTGAAATATGATCCAAGTGGAAAGATGCATCATATTTTAAATATGCTTCAGGAGGAATCCGAGAAGCTTATTCTTCCAATGGATTTTTTGCGGGATTTGTCTTGGAATTATCCAGCATACATTCTTCAATGTTTAAAATGTGTTTTCATTGATGTCGAAAGGAGAATTCCTATTGTATTCCTTTGTGCATTGATGATTCTCTAAGCACAAATATAACTATGCGAATAAGATCTGACAATGTGCTCTTTCCTTCGGTTTGCAAAAAGAATTATCCTACATTCATTGGGACAATAGATTTCAAAGGTTTATAATGAAAAGGTGTTATCATTTTGTTTGAATGCAACTAAGTGGAAAAGCTATGGAGCCTTATGAAAATGATTAAATTTTGAGCAATTAGATCATCATCGTTTAGATCTTGAGATCAATAGTTAAGATCAATATTTGAGAGCCGACACTTCGTGAGCCAACCTGGGTGTCGATTCAGACCCATGTGGAGATGTAGAGTGTGTGGTTATTTTCAGGACTCAAACTAATTAAAAACATTTTCTAAAATTTAGTTTAGAATTTCTTTCATGATTTTATTATACTTGGAATAAACCAAGAATAAAGAGTAACAACATAATAATGATAACAACATAATAATATCAGCAACAACAACAGAATAATGATAACAACAACAAGATAATGATAACAACAACATATACATACCTCCACCTCTAGGTTGGTTTATCTAGTCCCTTTTCTGTTTGATCATGATCTTGTTCTTGTTCTTGCCAAGACTGAATATTAACCTCCCAACCAACTAGGAACAACCTCTCTCGCGCCCTATCTCTAGGAATCCTTGCGGTTTCCTGGCCCCAGAGCCCAAAATTCCTATCAACAACAGTGCCCTGTGAGAGTTCCCCAAAAACCATTCCTCCAATTTCCTCCTCCTCCTCTTCCTCTTACAAATTCAGAAATCCCCAAACAGAAATAAGATGCCTCTTCCAAGTCCCCCCCTTATTTCTTATCCTTCTTTCTCAAATCCCCCCCATTAATTCCCAACAACCTTATCCCCCCATTAATTCCTAACAACCTTATCCCCCAATTAATTCCCCGACAACCTTATCCCCCCATTAATTACTTTACCCACGTTTTAATAATAAAATAATAAAAGGTTCATTAATATATTGTAATAATTAATTAAATTAAAATTAGAAACTATGATTAAATCAATCAATTTGGGTTGTTACAGGAGATTCCACGTCAACCAGAGTATAGAAGAATACGTCCACATGATAGCCAGACCATTTGCAACATCAACACAATAAATCTCTAAAAACGACTAAGTATTAAGACTTCACGAGGATGGGGAGCATGACAGAGAATCAGAACTCTATATGAATAAATATCATAGACCCGTGGCCCGATGAACCTGTGGACTTGCGATGAAATCTTGGAAAAATGACTTAGTACTTAAAATTGGGTGGACAAAGAAGTCTTGCGAAATGGCTAAGTATGAAGAGTGGATCGATCATACGAAGATGCAAAGAAGAAGTGAATCAAGGACGAACCCACGGACTGGTGAACCTATGGTAGGAAGAAAAATTGACTATCTATGGAGAAATGTCGGATGTGTTAAAACATAAAAAAATGACCATTGTCGTTGTTCTATGCACGGGTTGTAAGACCCAAGGTTCGGGTTATATAATACCAACAAAAACCACTAGACACTGGCCCTTTTTACATCACCTTCTTGTGAAGATGAAGTCTTACCTGAGGTATCTAGGGGGGACTGTAAGAACCATGCTTCTGTAGTAGTAAGGGAATGGGAGGAAAACATTCATTTTCTTCTTCCTTATTATTGTATGTGCCTAACTCTATTCTAGTTAGTTCTTAACTTACTCATGATTCATATTCCTATACTTATCATATTCTAGCTTACTGTATAGATTCGTTATTGTCATATTCATGAATCATTGCACCATACTTAACTATCGTACGGAGTTATTCTACGATGCATGCAAATAGTATTCATAATAAAACACATAAACATAGTCAACAAAAGATTCCACAACATATCATTATCTTTCATTTATTCATCCTTCTCAACCTTCGACTGTTACATTCAATCACTCTGGACTTGGTATCAATCAAACTATAACATAACCTAATCTATCATAATCAAATTTCAACAGAATAATACCAAGTTGAAGCAATTTACTTAACCCTAAAGAACAATAACAATGAAGGTGAAGCCCTAATCTCCCGACTTGTTACATATTTATATAAAAAAATAGGGCTAAAAACCCTAATCTATTAATCCCAAAAATATCCCATCACAATGCATGGCCAACTCAATTAATTGGTTGTTCGATGCCTTTCTTCTGCTTTCAGCCTTTATGTTGATTTTATGTTGTTCTTTTATTTCTAGAATTTTGGGTTGTCATTCTCTTCTTATAATTTATTTTCTTTATTTATTCTTCGATCTATGCATTGTCTTCCTTTTGTGCACTTTCCTCCTTCTACGCACTTTCCTGCTGGATGTGCCTCCACTTCACGCTCTCTATATTTCCTTCTTCCTCCATGCACTTTTCATATACTTAGGGTTTTTCCTCAAAAAACTATCCAAACTACAAAATTGTTTTCAAAACTATATGTCCAATAGGCCCCCAAAACTCACCTGTGGCTCATCCTAATCCACTCAGACCTATTACTTTCTCTTCCATGCTGAAATGAAGTTTTGAGAGGATTCCTTTTCCTCATATAGACTTCTTTAATGATTGTTTCCTCTGTTGTGGTTATCTCCTCTACTCCTTGCGTGGTCAAGTTTATAATTTTGTCCTCTGATTCCATCCCCTCTTTCTTGACCCTACCCTGCACTATATCCAACTCTCCAATTACCTCCACTTCCTCTTCTTTCGGTGGGACCAGTCTTTGTTACAGGATATTTGGATGATCGCTCATTTTTTCCACTTCTACATGTGCCTACCCTTGAGCCAGAATGTCTTCCATGCGTGATACTGGTGGTAGTGTTGCTACCCTTTTTTCCACATGTTATGCTTGTTCTTGCTCCTCTCTTAGCTTGGCCTCTACAACCTTCATCTCTGGATCTTCTATCAACTCTGTCCACACTTTTGCATTCTCCTCACAAAGTTTCACACATTCGTCCTCAATGTTCTTGATGTTGAAAAATGTTGCAGTTGTCATTCTCTTTCTACCTTTGCACACTTATGGTGGTGATCTCGGCATGATCCTTAGCTTTAAATATTATATATCTGATCAAAATCCCTTAATGACTTCACTGATCATCTACACTTTCTCCTCCATAGCCACTTTGACTATTAGGGGAACTTCTGGAATTGTTTCATACAACTTTTGGGATTCTTGGTGGGTCTTCTTTTCCATTCTCTCATCCTTATCCTTTTCCTGTACTGTCATCTTAGCTCTCTCCTTAGCCACATCCTTGTTCTTGAGATCCTCTTCTACTCTTCCTTCAACTTCCCTCTTTTGTTGTAGTGTTGTTTCATACTTCTCCTATAATTGGGCTCATTCGTCCCTTACTCTTTCTAACTCCCTATGTTCTTCCTCTCCTCTATTTCTGATTTCTTCCACCAATCCTTCTTGCAAATCCTGTAACTTTTTCATGGAAATCCTGCAAATGACTATCTTCACATGGCCCAACACATTTAATTTCTCATTGAACTCTCCCACTGGAAAATCTATCGTGTTTGTCTCAATCTGTAGGGTTATGTGCCCTAGTGTCACCTATGTCAGGGCCCAATGCACGCTTTCTTCTTCTCTCCTTGGCCTTGTTGACGGTTCGTCGCTAGACCTGTTCTCCTGCATCATGTTTGCAGCTTCTAACATCTGTTGAAGTATGCCCAACTGGTCCTAGACTTTCTTTTGTTGTTCTTCTTGTGTCTTTGTTGCTTATTCCCGTAACTCTTCTATAAAATTATGTATCTGGTAGCCAATTTTGTTCATTTCGTCATTGGATAATATGTAAAATGTGATTTCTCACTACACCTTGGATTTATGGCATGATCATATTGTTTCCTCTTCTCCTTTATCCTTCCTTTTCAGTCATGCTTCGAGAACCGTAGATGTGCCTAGAATATTGCATGTTCCATTCATCTAATATTTTCCTTGGTCGTCACTCAACTTATTATCACTCTTGTCTTGATCATCCTCTTCTTTTGAGAGCCCTGTGTTTTCTAGTGGACTCTTCCACTCTTCCTCCTAGTCATTGATTATCAAATTCACATCTTCCATTTTCAAGATGTAATTCATGGGTAACCATTGTCGCATTAGATCTTTCTTATCTTGCACGTATGTATGGCGTGTTGGCCCATTCATTTTTGGATTTGAAGCTGTGCAAGAAGGATTATAGTCCCAATTTTGGTTTAGCATGAGTTGCGCAAGCTACAAAAGAAGATGGAAAATGGAGCGAGAAAAGGTAAAAAAAATATGTTGTGGAAAAGGACAGCGTAACGCCAATAAGGAAAAAGCAGTTACAACAGAACAAGAAAGCATGCGAGCCCAAATCCATAAGATCCAATCATCTTTTACATATGGGATGTATACGATTGTAAAAAGGTTTTGATGTTCCTTCTCAGCTCTGGGTTCTTGATCTTGATATGTTAAGTTTTGTTGTTGTTAATAAACTATTGTACATGTAATATGTGTTTGGTTATGGGTAGATAGAGCTCTGTGACATGATTATGAAGCTAGAGGTTTGTAACATATTACTAAATTGTATCTATGAGGTTGTATCTGAGAGTTTTGATGTTAATATATGAAGGACCCAAATTTTTGAAATATAATGTGTCATACTATATTTATGATTATGCATTGTATCTTTACAGTAGTTCTTTATGCTTGATAAGCTCAATATGATGTCTCGGTGTATAAATTATTTTCGCAACTTAAGTGTCTTCAGTTCCTGGGTGTATGAGCTCATATTTGTTCTATAGATAGCCTGTCCTATGCAAGATCATGGTGAATCTTGAAGGTTCTTGGAACCAACCCAAGTATTCTCCTTGTCCTTCCCTATCCTTTTGTCTTGGTTGCACTTTGGGTGAGACTTCTTCTCTTCGGAGGAGATGAAAATTCCACCTCTCTAGACTACTCAGTACCTTTTGTTGGTAACCTAAGAAGGACCCTGGTATGATCAATTCCGCGCCAACATGGTGCATGCCAACTCTAAATTGGGCAATATCCTTGCATGCTTCTATTAATTCTTTGGATATGCACGGTGTTTGCGTAAATGAAGAGGTGATCCTCGCTAAGTAGGTAAAGAATGTGATGTTACTGTCAGTCTATCTTCTTTTAATTGGTGAATTCCATACATTGGTATATCTTGTAGCCAAAATGTTACTAACTGGATTGTGCATGTGCTAGTAATGCCCAGTTTCTTGCCACCCGACCAAAGAAATAAGAATAATCAACCAAGCATAATGAAATCCAGCACCCTTCTCCTAGGACTCTATTCAATCCTGTAAAAATTTCTTAACCAAAAGGGTATCCCAATTTGTTTGAACTCCTGCTATACATTTCTCTACGACTGCAATGCCGACAACTGGTACTTCATCTTTGTGACATTTCTGCAACATTTTGTAGGACAATACCTGCATTGCAAAACTCACAATCTTATCGTTGATGTTTCTAAAATCTAGGCCCCTCTTTCCCATGAATGTGTCAAATTTATCCTTCATTTATTCAAAGAGGTCTCACTCTCCCATCTTGAGAAACAACATCCCTTAGTCTTCTCCTGCTTTGGGAAATCCTATTATTCGTGCAATTAGCGCAGTATCAATTGATACCAGGGGATCGAGCCATAATGTCTCTCCATGAACACATATTAATAATACCTTCACACATGCATTGATCTTTGTACTCCTCCCAAAATGTGGAATGTCATATAATTTCAATATTCCTTCCTTATGCAACATTGACGCCTAGTCTTGTGGCTCAACCAAGATTCCTCCCATCCCTAGGACTATCCTTCTACGCAAATACTGATCATTGACCAACTCAGGGAATTTTTGTGTATCCGTGATATCATATTCCGCAAACTTGATGTTGGAAAACTTCCCAAACATGTCTTCATCACTGCTTACACCAGCCATAACTAGTGCCAACAACACTAGGTACTTTGCATTGGTTGGTAGATTTATTTGTGGTTCATCATTCACCATTGGTGGTAAATAGTATCTATGAAACTTTTTTGGTGGCGTCGAAGTCGAAGCTCTAGCTACCTCCTTGACCTTTGGTGATGCTCCTTTTTGTTTAGGTTGTTTTTTGACTGTTGCAAATGGTTCTCCAACTCTTGGTGATGTCATTCGTTTCCTATGACTAGTTCCTAGACTTAGCTTTGCATCTCTTGGAAGGTCATTGTAGATTGGATCTGATGAATCATCATCGTTCTCCAATTCACGTTGTTTCTCTCTTATTATGTCTCATTGATATGAAAGAATGAATTACACTTAATGATATGAGATCTTTTCATCGTTATGAATTATTAAAGAATTGTATTAAATGAGAATAAATTAAAGTCCACCATAAAGAAGGAAAACTCAATAAGAAGGATACATAAGCATCAATCTGAACACAAAACTTGATAATTAAGTTCATCCCTGGTGGACTACGTCTTCGGGTCCTCCTCTCGAATGGGTAGGCCTTTTTATTAGCTCAGCGAAATAATTTGGAAAAATACATGAGTATACCTCATTATGGAAATAATCTGTAGAAGCTTTGCTGAGATCAGAAAACAGACAACACCATTCAATTTGTTGCGTCGAATTACCAAAAAATTTCTCTCTCCACACCTCAATTTGACACTAGCACTCTCAATCCCATCAAAAATCTCATCTCAATTTGTGTGCCTGCAACCTGCATTAATGACTGTATCGTGTCTACATCGTAATCCATGCCTGGTAAAGACTAGTGTGCATGCCTCTCTCGACACTGAAAAAAATGTCGTTTTAAGTATTAAAATCCCGACAGATTTGTTATCGGGCTAATTGTTAAGTGCAGACACAAATCAATCCCGCTAGCTTCACTACAAAACTAGAACAAAACAAGACAGTACACTACTCTTTCCTTAGATTTCAATTATCAAATGAGAAATGGATCTAGGAAATACATTTTAAATATCGAAGATCTGACTTTGCCAATGCAATCTAAGCTCTATCACGAGGCTTATGGAGAAATATCTGCAAATAAACACAATCCAACGAAGAAAAAAATAACATAGTCTATTTGATATGAAACTATGTACATGATCAAGGAATCATACAATATGGACAAATAACATTCATATAGGAAAGAAAAGTATATATGTATTAAAGAATGTGGAAGAAAGATAGAACTGGATGCCTTGATGCTGTCAGGCTCCTTCCAACAGTTCCTTTCTTACCACACAATTATTACTCCAAGGATTCTGAGACTGTAGATCTGATAGCTACTCAAAATCTATCTTGACAAAGCAAATCTCAAAGCCAATATATGCCCAAAAACTCCAAGATACAAAACTCAATAACAATCCAATCTAACTTTCTCCATGAGAGCTCCTCTCCTTTTATAAGTTGAAGAGGATAAGGTGAGGAGGTTAGGATGATCCCACTAAATCATGAAAGTGAGTAAGATCCAAACCATTTGAAGGCCACCTCACCATAGAAGATTCTCCTTCTAGAAGCATCAAGAAGATGCTCGTTTTTCCCACTTACAGTTATTTCTGCACCCTAGCTATAGTGCATCCTATGGAAAAGGGAATTTTCTCACCCTGTGTATAGATCAGCCTGCAGAAATCCTCTTTAATAGGGTTTTTACAAAGGAAAATACAACTTATTGTCTGAGTAAAAGTTCTTCTCCCTTCTTTCTTCAGGAATTCATGCCAGTGACCCCTCTGAAGGCAACATATAGGTTTACATCATTAACGGTCATAGGGATGAAAAAAATGATGTGTAACAGAGAGACCCTTAAAGTATGAAGTTAGAATAGAGTGAGAGTTGAAATACTTTGTTGAGTGCGTGTAGGGAATAAGGAACAAGTTGGTCAGAAACTTGCCAACAAAAAAGGAAATACAGTGCAATAATATATCATCACTGAAGTAGGGATTTCCATACTTAGAATACAAATGACTGAAAGCATAAATGTCGACATGTGAAGATCCATGTCAAGTAAGAAAGGTCATGGCCACCAAACGTACACTGTGGATCCATGCCAATATGACTCAAATATGAACATAGCCACCAAAAATACACTGTGGATCTATGTGTTAAAGACTCAAATTTTAACATAGCCACGAGACATACACTGTGGATCTATGCACCATTACAATCTAAATATTCTCCAATGCAACCTGAATCTATCAAAAAAAATCCAGGCTCTTCATCTCCACCACTCTATAGTACGAATCTAACCATGTGATTACATGTACTAAAGTCAAACATGGTAGAAACCGCTTGATTACTGGTCATTGATTTATACCGTTAACAAGTGTGAGCGAAATCACCATTAATGTCAATTACACTCAAGGTACACTAGTACAATCCAAATAATGTGAATCAATGAGCTGAGGTCAAACCTCGACAGAATCTCCTAATCAAGAGTCAATAATGAAAACCCATTGTTGAAAGCGAGGAAAATTTCCATTAAGGTATGCAAGTTTCAAGGTACTAATTAGTTTCTAAGTCTAATTACTGGATAATTAGTTGAAGTCGACAGGAAAAGACTCGTCATAGGAGGGCCTTAATGTATCCCCCATCAATGACACGAAACAGGTCAAATGATTTGAGGTATATTAGAGCAACAAATGATTTAGGACTGACTCAGGAATGGTTGACGCAATAGATGGCTTAAAGACTGCAGAAATAGCCGACACAATAGAAGGATTTTTGGGTGGAACTTCTCTTTGAACATATTGATGACATGACAACTGTCTTGGCAACACTGACTCAACAATAGGAATCAAAGGCCAATTTGTAATCTTATAAAGGAGTGTGATCAAGATACAAGCATATTTTCAAACCTAGACACAAAGCGAGTGAAGGAATGTCATGTTCAAAGGTGACTCTTCTATAGAATATAGGTTTAGACACATTTCTTTCCCAAATTTTCCCCCATCATCTCTAGCGAGTACCTTTTTATTTTTACACAAGCTTGAAGAGGATAACATATGATTGAGATGCAAGCTCATCCTTCGGATGAGTCCCTCGAAGTATGTTTAACGAACCCTAGGAAGGAGTGGTTCGGTCCCATATGGGCCTTTCGATGTTTGTTTTATGAGTCCAAAGAAAGAAAACTCAGGGGTTTTTCAATTTTAGAGAGTCTGAAAAACACTTAAAGAAAACTCCAAAATGTCCTTTTTTCATAAAGTAGTCCGATGAGACCAAAAAAGAGATAAACTACCGCTCAATAGATGCACTTTCTAATACTTTAACGAGCGTGAATAGAACAATATCACTCAACAATATTTTCATGTTTAGAGAGTCTAAAAAGAGCTTAAATAGAACTCCAGGGGGGTGTTTTTTCATATAAACTTTACAAGTCCGAAAAAGTGATAAAAGTATACTCGGTTACATTCTCATTGATTTACAAGCACGATATAGAACAAATACTAAGCTCGAGATTGTTTTCATTTTTACGCATGCTTAAAACAAAACAAAACTATCCTTGGGATAGATTTTATTTTTTACAGAAGCTTAAAACTAGCCAAAACTATGCTTGGACCTAGTTTCATTTTTACACAAGCTTGAACCAAAGGAAACTATGCT
Source organism: Picea mariana (assembly GCA_032191745.1). Lineage (NCBI taxonomy): Eukaryota > Viridiplantae > Streptophyta > Pinopsida > Pinales > Pinaceae > Picea > Picea mariana. The sequence goes on from JASDQU011177899.1 coordinate 21,280, forward strand.
TGAGGTAGGTGGTTTCATTTTTACACAAGCTTGAACCAAATAAAACTATGCTTGTGACTTCTCAATGCATGGTTCATAGATTCCCATGGTTGGTACTTAGCCCCTAGTTTAAGAAACTAGCGGCTCAACTTTAGCATGAATTCCAGAGGCTAAGGAAAATTCCCCCAAGCCTCGTTTCATCCAACTACAAAGTAGAATGAAATGAAGCTTCAAATACTATACATAGGACTTGACCGAAATGGAGAGGGGGAAGTTGTTTCATTTTTTAACGATCTTGACACATGAGAAGAACTATGCTCATGACTCTAGGTATAATCCCNAATGAGCTTGACACATAAACAAGAACTATGATCATAAGCTCTTTTTAATTTTTTAGCAATTTTGCTACAAAGATGATACAACTATCCTTAGCTGGTTTCATTTTTTAATGAGCTTGAAATCAGAAAACCATGCTCAAAGGCTGGTTTCATTTTTTAATGAGATTGAAATCAGAAAACCATGCTCAACAACTCTCTTCTTGATCATGGATTCCAAGAGGACAATTCTCCAGAAGGAAACCATGTCAACGGACAAAACTTGGTCATGGATTCCAAGAGATCTTTACTATATGGAAGAAACACACTCTAGAAGGAACACATGTCGAGGGCCACGACAGGAGTAAGGAGATCAAACTCTAAAAGCCCTATCAAAGAGATCACCATGTCAACTACCGGATCTAAGTCATAAGGGATTCAGCTCACAACAAGAGGCTCATCTACATCAGTAGCTGAAGGCATGGGAGACAACGCCACATAATTGACATGTGGTATGGGCGATACCATATGCATATACAAACCATTTAGGGAGGTAATTCAGTCAGGGCCGATGAATGAAATTTGATCAATAGTCTCAATTCTTCCATCGTGAAGGAAATATATCACAGGAAAAAGAGTGGACACAATAACTTTCATGGCATAGAAATAATCTCTCCCAAGGAGTAAAGCGAAATCCAAGTGGTCTTGAACTACCATGACATCAATAAAGACAATTTTTTCTCCCAAAGTTACAAGAAACTGAGGAAGGGTCCCTAAAGGTTGATTGTTTCTTCTTTTAATAGATAACATATTATGTGTAACCGACGCAAGCTAAGGACAACCCAAATCTTGCCAAGCAATAGAGGATAAAATACTAATGGACGCACCTTCATCTATCAACATGTGAGGAACGTCTCGACCACAAACCTGTATTGTAATATGGAAAGGAATGTGAGAGGGAAGACGAGGTCCAGTTAGCACACCCCAATAAAAAAGGATGGCCTCATTACTTGGAGGGGGTTGCATGGGAGAAGGAGGAATACCCCCTGACACGGTAGAGTCTATATCAAAAAGAAAAATGTGGCCAGTATGAGGTTTACTTGCAAGCGGGAGAGTAGGATCGACTAATAACGAGATCAAATCAACCACTTGAGTTTCATTCTCCAAGGGGAGAATGGGGTTGATGGGTGGAAACATATTGACCGCTTGGGTTTCACTCTCTAGCGGGAGAGTGGGATTGACCGAGGATGGGATCGAATCAACCACTTTGTCAAATGGTTCAACTAAGGATGTGACCATATTGACGACATGATCAACCAGACTGACCAATGAAGGGGCCAAATCGATCATTCCATCAACTACAGGTGGATCGAGAATAAGCTTGTGATAAGAAGCTCGAAGTTGGGGTTGTGAAATAGTCATGTCTTCTAGTAATTTTGAGGCTTTGTCCATATGAAGGAAAAGGTGATTTATATGACTTCTTTTGCATAACATACACAGGAAATTGACTCTACTTTTATTCTTCCCAATGGTATCTTGACTAGCTGACGAGAGGTCATCAACATGTTGTTCATAGGTTGACGACATGGGTTGGCAAGGTTTTGTAGACCATGCTTCTATAACCTTGGATAGGCCAGGGAAATCCTTAAGAAAATGGCTACCCTTAAAAATCCTGCAAGGGTACTTGGGCTTACAGGTTGTTTGGGTGATATTGTCATCATCAACACTCCCAACACGATTAACAGTAACTAGTTTCTTTCCAACATGTCTAGTAGTGGTTGGAATCTTAGACCCTTGTTTATTTTTCTTCTTCTTAGTCTTCCTTTTATTCTTCTTCTTATCCACCGATTTACGAGATTCGGATCTTTCGCTCAGTGAAGAAGATGAATTGGAGGAAGACCTTGCAAGTGAAGAAGGTGAATAATGTCTTAATAGTGAAGAAGGAAAAGGATCAACATGAGTTTGATGTTCTTGGGAGGAATTTCTTACGAATGAAGCACTAACTGCATTTGGGATTACCTGAGTGGAAAACAACCATACCGGAAATCCAATTGTGAGACCTAGAAGGTTCAAAGTAGCGATGTGAGGAGGACCAATGTTTTCATAAGAAGGAAAAGAAAAAGGTTCCCCTAGAAAAGGGATTCCTTCATTGGTCATTCCAGGAACTGATGTCGTTAAATAAAAAATCTGACCTAGAGCTTACTAGGGAAAACAAACAACACACGCTAAAAACTAGTGAGAAAACAAGCAAACAAAAACTTCTTATAATGAACACACTAGTTGGTGATGAAATCCAACATCGTGAGGAAAATGTAAGAAGGGGCTAAGATAGAGCAGGTGGAAAATTTACATTGACGAAATGTTTAATGGACTTACACCCTGGCGCAATCTCCCACACATAATCATGGGTATACCCTCCAAAGAGCCCGAGTGAGTTTGGCCAACGTCAATTCTAGGTACTATGAAGACTTTCCCCTCCATAGTCACCTAGTGTAAAGAACCTAAATAGAAAGGCCTCTAAGGTTACCAATTATGACAATGATGTCTGGGGAAATAGTCGACAGTTCTATGCACGCACAAAGGCAGGGTGTCTAGCCCGAAATCAACTCAAAAGGATTCCACTCATAATTATGGGTATACCTTCAAGCGACCCCCATAATACGCGCAATCTCTACACCAAGACCAACAAAGAAGGGTGAGTAACTCTGCCAGTATTAATGTGACATCATGATTGACCCTTGTCTGAGAAGGGATTCCCAGGACAAAATGTAATAAGTGGATTTATTGCTCCCTAACTCAAGATTCTATGTGTGTTTGCAGCTTTGGAAAGTTATCTTTCACACTTATTCCAAAGCCCTACAACTAATCTGATGTAGGCTTGCTACCAGAAAATATAAAAATGTCTAATCAATTTTTATAAGCGCTTTATTTTTAAGGTTGTGGTTACTCAAGAGGAAAATGGCATGGACTAAATGATGTTTTGACTGGCTCGAAAGTTAGGCAAAGAGATAAAGATGCAATCTTTTCATTTCGATGAAAGCTATGCTACGAGAAGGAGAAAAGATATTATCATTCCCAAATGTACAACATCCCAAAATATACTAAACTCATCAATATCAAGAGATCTTCAAGAAATGAGAAAAATAGATTGTACACCAATACACAATTCATGCCCCCCCCCCCGGCCATGAGGGGGGAAAATTTTAAAGAATTCAAGACCAAAAATGCCAAAAATCATGCAATTTTGCTACTTGAAATGCAAGGGTGCCCCCAATCTAATATAAAGCAAGAAATTATTTTTTTTGTTTCAAAGGTAGCTAAAAGCAATAGCAAATAGATATAAAACAAAGAAACCCAAACTCTTTTCTCTTTTAACACGAATTATTCAATAAAAGAAAAAATAAATTCTTTCACCAAACAATTCTAAAGAAGAAACAATTCTTTGTAACTAAAAGACACTCAAAGCAAGAGACCAAATCTTTTAAAAGAAAACAAAGCAGAGATGGCTAAAAGTAGCTCAAAAATTGTCAAGCAGACTATAAACAGTGAAATACAGCCTCCAAAAGTTCATCCCAGGCGATCAAAGAAAAACTGGGTGATAGAAGACAAAAAGACTTAATCCAAAAAATTCTACAGGAGATGTCGCAACCCAACAGTAAGGTACAGTGCAACGATTTGAGGTTTCTACAGGCTAGATATGGGTAGGGTGCGGATATTCCTCCCTGGTCTAAATAGTCAGGGTGTGGTGATTTAAGGTTTCTTCAGGTTGCATATGGGATACAGTGCGGAAATGAGTGTAAACAAAGGAAAATTGGAAAATGGGCAAAGAGACTAAAAAAATTTCAGATCCAGAGAGGCTGGATGGATCCCCCACAGACTCAGAGAATAGGACCCAGGAAATCAAAGAAAGAAAGCAAGGAAAACTAGGGAAACAATATGTTTCCCAGTATGGTCGCTAATTTTGTTATCGGGCTAATTGTTAAGTGCAGACACAAATCAATCCCCCTAGCTTCACTACAAAACTAGAACAAAACAAGACAATACACTACTCTTTCCTTAGATTTCAATTATCAAATGAGAAATGGATCTAGGACATACCTTTTAAATATCAAATATCTGACTTTACCAATGTAATCTAAGCTCCGTCGCGAGGCTTATGGAGAAATATCTATAAATAAACACAAGCTAACGAAGACAAAAATAATAGAGTCTATTTGATATGAAACTATGTACGTGATCAAGGAATCATACAATATGGAAAAATATCATTCATATAGGAAAGAAAAGTATATATATATTAAAGAATGTGTAAGAAAGATACAACCAGATGCCTTGATGTTGTCAGGTTCCTTCCAACAGTTCCTTTTTTCCCACACACTTCTTGCTCCAAGGATTCTGAGACTGTAGCTCTGATAGCTACTCACAATCTATCTTGAAAAAGCAAAGCTCAAAGCCAATATAGGCCCAAAAACTCCAAGCTACAAAACTCAATAGCAATCCAATCTAACTTTCTCCAAGAGAGCTCCTCTCCTTTTATAAGTTGAAGAGGATAAGGTGAGGAGGTTAGGATGATCCCACTAAATCATGAAAGTGAGTAAGATCCAAACCATTCGGAAGCCATGTCACCATAGAATCTTTTCCTTCTATAAGCATCGAGAAGGGGCTCATTTTTCCCACGTACAATAATTTATGCACCCTAGCTATAGTGCAGCCTGCGGAAACTAGGCATTTTCGCACCCTGTGTATAGAGAAGCCTGTGGAAATCCTATTTAATAGAGTTTTTACAAAGGAAAATACAACTTATTGTCTCAGTAAAATTTCTTCTCCCTTCTTTCTTCAAGAATTTAGGCCAATGACCCCTCTGAAAGC
>JASDQU011177902.1:0-11531 GCA_032191745.1 Picea mariana
AGAGAGGACAACATACAGAGAAAAAGGGAGATTATGCTGACACAAACACTTTTCCTCGTACCAGAGGTAGGGGAAGAGGCCGAGGTGGACTAATCACATGCTTCACATGTGGAAAGGATGGGCACAAGTCATTCGAGTGTCCAGAGAAAAAGAAGGATAGTGGAGAAGCCCACATCGCTGAAGCGCAGAGGTGTGATGTTGAGAATGAAGACACAGAAGGTGGAAGGTCACTGATGATGCGAAAAGCCCTTTTGACACCTGGGAAAGACGTGGAGGACTCAGCTAAAAGGATCAGACTGTTTAGGATTGCTTGCAAGACCAAGGACTGGGTATGCAAGGTTATTGTTGACAGTGGTAGCACAGATAATCTCGTTTCGACCGAGATGGTAGAGAAGTTGGAGCTGGATACAACTGATCATCCGAGTCCATACAAAGTTTCATGGCTACAGAAGGGACATCAGGTGAGTGTCACTAAACAGTGTTTAGTTGAATTCAAGATAGGGGGATATAATGATAAGGTATTATGTGATTTCATTCCCATGGATGTATGTCATTTATTGCTGGGTAGACCATGGAAATATGACCGAAATGTGGTTCATGATGGGAGGATGAACACATATACTTTAGAGAAGGATGGGAGGACACACAGGTTGCTTTCGATAAAAGATAAGGAGGTGAAACCGGAAGTGAGTAACACAATACTTCTCATGAGTGGGAAGGAGCTTCTTACAGAGATGGAGAAGAAGGAAGATCCAAAATTCTTTGTAGTCATAAAACCGAGGATTGTTCTGACTAGCACAAGAGTGGATGATTTACCAGATGAAGTTCAGGAACTACTGGGAGAATTTGCTGACGTCATAGTGGATGAATTACCTCATTCATTGCCACCGATGAGGAGTGTGAGTCATCACATTGATCTCATACCAGGAGCCAGTTTTCCGAACAAAGCTGCGTATAGATTAACGCCGCAAGAAAATGAGAAGGTCAAGAAGCAGATCTAGGAGTTATTGGACAAAGGATTGGTCAGAGAAAGCCTGAGTCCATGTGTTGTTCCGACAGTTCTTACTCCAAAGAAAGACAAAGGTTGGAGAATGTGCACCGACTCAAGAGTGATCAACAAGATAACCATCAGGTACAGGTTTCCATTGCCAAGAATGGATGATCTGATGGATTTCCTGAGCGGGGAAAATTATTTTTCGAAGATTGATCTGAAGAGCGGATATCATCAGATTCGCATGAGAGAAGGTGATGAGTGGAAGACAGCCTTCAAAACAAACGAAGGACTGTATGAATGGCTATTCATGCCATTTGGTTTGAAAAATGCACCCAACACATTCATGAGATTGATGAATGAAGTCCTGAGGGAATTCATCGGGAAATTTGTAGTCGTGTATCTGGATGATATACAGATCTTCAGTAAGACGATGGATAAACATTTGAAGCATTTGGCCATTGTGATGAAGAAGCTATAGCAGGAGAAGTTGTTGATCAATATGAAGAAGTCCTGATTTATGAAGACAGAGCTCATTTACTTGGGTTTTGTTATTTCAGTGAATGGGTTGAAGATGGATCCGGATAAGGTGGAAGTGATTAATAATTAGCCATCACCGAGAAATGTTTTCGAGGTGAGAAGTTTCCATGGTTTAGCTAGTTTATACCAAAAATTCATCAGGAATTTCAGTGGAATTAGCGCAGCAATGATGGACACAGTGAAGAAGTGACACAAGTCTTTTCATTGGACAACAGAGGCTGAGAAGAGATTCAATTTGTTGAAGTGAAAGATCATGGAATGACCAGTGTTGGTGTTGCTGGACTTCAATAAGACATTTCAGGTGAAATGTGATGTGAGTGGATTTTCCATAGGAGCATTCTTAAGTCAGGAAGACAGACCAGTTGCATATTTCAGTGAGAAGCTGGATGAGGCAAAAGTGAAGTACTCCACGTATGACAAAGAATTTTATGTTATCATACAGGCATTGAAGAAGTGGAGGCATTACTTGATCCCGAAAGAATTTGTTTTGTATAGCGATAATCATGCATTGCAGTTTGAGGAGATGTAGATTTCGAAGAAGCGTATGAAGCAGCTGAGAATCCAGTTCTCAGAGATAGAAGTCCTTGGATAGATTATATGATCCAGGAGGGATTGTTTTTCAAAGGAAATCAACTGTGCATTCCAAAATGCTCCATGAGGGAGAACCTATTGAAGGAGAAGCACAGTGGTGGATTAGCAGGGAATTTTGGCCATGATAAGACATTTGCAAAGCTGAGCGAATCATATTTTTGGCCAGGCATGCGAGAAAAGATCAAGCAATTTGTTGACAGATGCAAGATTTGCCAGCATTCGAAAGGGAGGAAGCAAAATGAAGGTTTTTATCATCCATTGCCCATACCAGAGAGACCATGGGAGGCGATCAGCATGGATTTTGTACTAGGTTTTCCAAGGATGCAGAGAGGATTTGATTCCATCTTTGTAGTAGTGGATAGGTTTTCTAAGATGGCACACTTCATTCCATGCTAGAAGACCAGCGATGCGACTCACATCGCGAATTTGTTTTTCAAGGAGGTCATTCGACTTCATGGATTGCCGAAAAGCATAGTTTCGGACAGAGACAAAAAATTCATAGGGCATTTTTGGAGGACCTTATGGAAGAAGCTAGGAACTAACTTGGCGTTTAGTTTGTCTTATCATCCTCAGACGGATGGACAGACAGAGGTGGTCAACAGAAGTCTGGAAGACTTGCTGAGAAGCTTGGTGACAGAACACCATAGCAGCTGGGACAATATATTGCCACAAGAAGAGTTTGCATACAACGATTCGATCAATCGGAGTACAGAAAAGAGTCCATTTCAGGTTGTATATGGGATGCAGCCGAGAGGAGTTTCTGAACTGAGGGATTTAGAACGGACTATTACTAGCAGTGCTAGTGCAGAGGAATTCGTTGAGGCGATGAAGGAACTTCACAGCAGCGTGAAGCAACAACTGATAGACTCAAATCAGGAGTACAAGCATAGATCAGATCAACATCAAAGATGACTTCAGTTTGAAGTTGGTGATCTGGTTCTGGCACACTTGAGGAAGGGAAGGTTCACAAGGGGAACATACAATAAGCTGAAAATAAAGAAAATTGGGCCATGCAAGGTCTTGAGAAATTTCAGAGAGAATGCTTATGAGATTGAGTTGTCGGATGGCATCGGAATATCTCCGATATTTAATATTGCATACTTATACCCATACAGGGCTAGAGAAGCAGAGACTACAATTGAGGAACCAGTGATCCAGTGGACGAAGAATATGCCGATAGCAGAAAAGCCATAGATGGAGTGCATACTGGACAAGAGAGTGGGAAAGAAGACCAGGAGAAAAGAATACTATGAGTATCTGATCAAATGGAAAAACCATCCAGTGGAAGATGCCAGCTAGGAGACTGAAGCAGTGATACAGAAGCATGGGTAGACTATGCAGGAGCTCATGGATAGGAGCCCGTGAATGTTTTCAAGCCGAGGAGTATGATGCAGGAGCCTCGCCAACACATCAAGCGAGCCAGCTGGATAAGCCAGCACACATTTTGAAAATACTTTGGGATTGTTGCACAAGTCTTTAATGAAGCCATTATGAAGGTGCACTTTGTATATTGTAGTGGACCTTGAGCAGATAGCTCTCGTCCTTAGGTAGATGAGGCATTTAAGATAGTTAATGCTAGTAGATAGGAATTTAATTCTAGATTTGATAGCTTTAGAGTTCAGGAGGGAAAATGGATATAGACACCCTCATTGTATCCTTGTAACATATCAAGCATTCAGGACCAAGAAGAAGAGAGCAAGAAGAGAATTGTATAAAGAAGATCCATGTACAAATATTGAATTAATAGAAGAAAGCTTTGATTCAAATCCATGGTTATGTGTCTATTCTCTGTGTATTGATGTTATGCTCATGAGCAATTGTTTCCTGTCATACATGTTCTTTTATATGTTGTGTATGTGATTTCATGGTTGAATTGAAGTTTGAGAGGGTGAATGAATGAGTTTCAATTGTTTCTCTAAGTGAGCTAGAAGATTCCTGCAAGGAGTGCAGTCAAATTGTCCGCAAGGAGTGCGTTGACAGAAGGGTTCACTCAAAAATAACTTTTGTTCTCATTTCCTCAAGAGTGCAGATAGGCACAGTGCCGTGCAAGGAGTGCGCAGGCTAAGTGAAGTCTCTGAGTTTCGATTGAGAGAAAAGTATTGAAGGACTGTTGTTGCAAGAGTGCATAGGGTCGAAGGACTTCAACATATAAACAAGGTTGAAGATTTTCTGCAAGGAGTGCATGAAAAGTTCTTTCTAAGAATTTGAGGATTGCAAAGGAATCTCAGGAGGAGTAGGCTTTCGACCTCTCGAAGGATAAGTGCAGGGAAGCGTCGCAGGTTGGCAAGAAGAAAAAAAGTCTCGTGGAGAGACACTTCTTCCTTTTTCATGGATTTTTCACAAGGAAGAACGGACGAACGAAATCATCCGAAAAGATTTCACGAAGTTTCATGGGCCGTTGGATCTTGCGGAGGTGCAAGGAGGTTACGGCGGAAGAATCTAAGGATTCTAAGCTCAGGTGGGCAGAGCATTGATACAAGTTGGCCAAGGCCATTGCATTATTCGTGAGATCGCTTATCGAGATCTCGTGAGAAAAGTGTCATAGATTTGGCAATGGGAGTCGCGAAGTCTCAAGGTGCGATACCCTGACAGAGACGTAAGCCGTGTGGGACCGCAAGAGTAAGTGGAAGACAGGTGGTGGAGATTGGGATATTTTACTAACTCAGGGTTCGCAAGGTGAGGACCCAAGCCTTGGGTACTCCAAGTCACGAAGAAGCGAGGGCGCGAAGTAGTGAAGCACGATAAGGTCGTATCGGAGTTTCGGCGCATCGGGGCTCTGTTGGCAGCCAATTCACTTTTTTCTATGATCCTATAAGCTGCCTACACCAATGTCTTGAGAACATCAATTTTTTATCGCATTTTTCAAATAGACGACATTTTCATTTCTTGCGACAGTTACACTTTTGTCTTCGTTAAGTTTTCACGACTATAAGCATGAAAACTTCTTCTTTCGAAGTTGTTTTTTGATCATTATCTGAACTGTGAAAATTTATTTTGTCATCATACCTATTACGCTTACCTTTTATTGATCACTATATGACTAGCAATATCCTTTGATCAGTTCTCATGCTTTGATTGATTGTATAACTTGGTTTTATTGAAGGCATTTAGCATTTGGATTTGCACTTTATATAACTTGCCTGATCATTGATTCTATGAAATGCATAGGGGTTTGATTAAATTTCTTTATATATATATGATATAACCCTTATGTTAATCTTTTCATAACTTATTGGTTTGTCAACRAATATGAATATCATTTGGCACCTTGGTTAAACTTTGTTTACATTGGCGCATGGTTGATTTTGGTGTTGATTTGTATGTCGGGTGTTTAAAAMACTATGGCATAGTGTTGGCGCGTATTGGTATACACATTTCATTTCATTGGTTGTACGCATGATTTAATGGTGATTTAATGGTTGAACTATTATTATGGAGTAAACARCTATGAAGTTTGGCGGTTGTACTTGGATAATGAGTATTATGCATGGCAGACTCCACCACCTTCACATGCTCGYATTAWTGCTTACCCCTTTTGCTYGTTCATTGCTRTTGGTTYGGGAAGCTATGCCCCTGTATGCGTTGGTGAATTCAAACCCTTCCCTTACCATGCATTYGGCTCCATGGCCCYAGTCRTGCGAGTTAAACCCAATGGMAACCAAGCCCTRTTGATGTTTGATAATRCCCRCCAAGATTTGGTAGAMAGTGGGTGGCTTACCTTCRTGAAACGTTTTGAGGGTTTTAACCTTTGCATAGCTCGACAGTTTTCCATGACCRTCGATGGTTGTCGAGCTAAGGTAGGTAATGTACAGTTAGAAATTGATGARTAKTTCATCAGCTCGGCTACGGGGTTATCTACTTCTGGACAGTGTTGGTTTAAGAATTGCAAGGTCGAGGAAGTGTCATGGACGTTGTTGTTTCAATCGCGCAAAATCACCTCCTATGATAGAGGTATGCCCGTGACTATGCTTAAGCAATGATGGCACGATTTATTAATGATAATCAAGCAGTTTGTGACCTGCAAAGGTCGATATGGGCTTGTCTTCCTTTACCACCTGCGTCTATTGATGATTTTCATAGGTTATCCTCTAAACATGCCGTTCTATTTTCATCAGAGCTTGTATAAGATGTATAAAAATTTTAAGAGACACAGGGCTGACAACAGCTTGTTTCATCATGGGATTATTAAGCTCATCATTTTTTATCAGTTGAATTTGCTTGGTAACAGTTGGAAGGCTTTCATATCCCGTAATGGCTTTGAAGACATCGACCCTATATAGATTGATAAACCTTTGGTAACTGAGACTAAGGCCGAACCGCCTGTACCCTTACACCTCCTACTGCCTAAAACATCGACCAACCCTCCTATAGACTTACCTAACACTGCAACTAAGAGTGCAGAGGCTAGCAAAAAGCCCATGAAAAAAAGGCCCAAGGGAAACCTCACTGCAAATGCTAAAGGGAAAAGAAATGCCCGACTCATTTCTCGGATGGCAAGGAACAAGCCAAAACCCCCTATTGAGCCAAACCCTATCATCTTGATGAGGACTCTGATTCAGAAGTGGAGCATTTCTTGGCCAGTGAATACCCCTATTTGCAAGGTTTGTGTCATGAACCCCCTTATGATTTTGTGTCAAACCTACCCCCCTACCTAAAGGATGGCCCTAACTACCTGAGTATTAAAGTGCCTTGTGAAACCCTCAATCATTTGGTTAAACCCTTGCCTGCTCTGTTTAAACCTACACAGTCACCCTGTGATCAGTGTAATTCATGGTTAGAGCAATATTATATAGACGTGTCGGTACTCCAATCAAGAATTCAGTCATTGGAAGACCAGATTGCACTGTTAACCAGTCAAAAGGCCAAGCTCCCAGCCATGGACAAGAAACAAAAGACAACCAGTTCCATCCTATTTAAAAACGTAGAATCAGCCACGGCTGTTGTAAATTCCAAGCTGGTATAAGCAAGCAGCCTTGTCGCTACACAGGTATGATTTTCACATCGTTTGGTTTTGTAAAAAATCTAGTTTGATATAACGATTTGAATTCAGTTTTAAACAGTTTTGTTCACATCTTGAATAGCTCTGTTATATTGCGTGCATTCTATATATAGCTTTGTTTTGAATAAAAAGAAGTTTCGATTCGATATGCGATTTGAGTATAGAAATCAATAGATTTGATTAGATTTGAGTGATCTTCGTTTGAATTTGTTTGATTGTTTGCCTTCAAATGAATTGGTTTGTATCCGGTTTGAAAAGGAAATTTTTAATATTCAGTTTAGAACACAGTCTTGCTCGTATTTGATTTGGTTATCATCCATGTGCTATGGTCAATAAACGATTTGATTAAGATTGATTGTTATGATTTTGCTCGGATTCAGTTTTATTATCATTGGTATGCTATGGCTGGTAAATGTTTTCGGGAAGATACTTGTTACGATGCTGTGTCGTGTGATGTTCTATTTTGGATTGTTTCCAAGTCGAGAATAATCACTCCGTTTCTTTGATGAAAACATTACGCTCAAATAACATTCGCGCCCAAAGCAGAAATGAACCCGAATCATAACAATTGTGTGGAAATCTTAGCTAAATCGATTCACTTTGGTTCTAATTTAGCAAGTTTGTCCTGTGAGTCGTGAAATGAATTGGTCAAACCCTGATATGATTCGTTTGATTGAAACAATTGTGATCAAAATTAATCGATCTTGTTTGCTTACAGTGCAATGGTCAACGATCGAAATCCATAATAAATCCTGTTCAATTAGTCCTATTATGATTTTGTTATGAGTCAATTATTGTTTGGATTGATTCACAACCTAATTCGTTTGCTATACAGTTATCGTGATAATCCTGTTTGATTCATAGGTGTAACGAAAGGCTTGTGATTTGTTTTTTTTTCATTGAATATCAAAACGATTTCATAATAGATGAATTTGATTTGTTGAAGAATGATTATGATTCTGTTTCATATGATTTCATTTGCCTGATTTATGATTATAATCGAAAACAGAGCATTGTATTCAATTAAATGATCTTAATCTTTTGCTATATCGTTACAGCTATAATGATTGGAAAATGATTATGTTGGATTGATCGTATCTCTTGTTTAACAATCTCATACGATATGTTTGATTATCAGTTTCAATTGGATATGAAACAATTTTATTACTTTTCGACTATGACTTTTTGGACCCGATTTTGTGGTAACAAAACAACAGAGTATTCCTATCTCTGTGTTCGGTTGAATCATTTTTTATCCTATTTAATGTTGAATGATAAAATCATTTTAATCTCAAATGATTCATTTTAAAATGGTATTGGAAGATGATTGGATTTAATTCTTTTAAAATATTTTGAATCGATTCTAATTCTGATTCTGTATCTCATTTAGACTAGCTACAGAATAAGATGATTCTGTAGCTAAGTCTGTAGAATTAGATTTTTATTGTTTTATTAATAAAATATCTCTCTAAATTGTGTATTTCTGACCTGTTTCAGGTGAATTCGAAATTGCATTGGATTTGATGGACAGTTTAGAGGATATTTGGATGTTTTAGTTTCATTTTAATTTCCTAGTTTAGGCAATTTTGGGATATATCCCAGATTTCATGTAAACAGTTTTATAACTTCCACAGGGAGGTTTTACCCTGTGGAAAACCTTTAAATACTTATTATTTTTGTAATAATATCATCCTCATTGGTGGGAGAACAAGGATATGGAATTTTAATACAGACTGAGGCAAAAATTGATGTTTTGTTACAGCTTTAGCTTTTCATAATATCAATATTTTGTTTCATGTTTATGTGTATCAATTTGCATTTGGTTAATGACTACTTTAGCTATCTTAATCTTTTGCAACTGATATGATTAATCAATATAATCCATATATCATTTCTTCTAGTATTTAAAGACATAGCAATTACTTGATTCAGTTAGTGAACGACAAATTTCTCTTCTTCATTAATTGGATTATTAAGTATAAGTTTTTGCATAACAGGTTTACCTCATTGCAGAGATTTATAATCATATAATTGTTATGATTTTTATGTCTTGTTTGTCCTGTAAATAACTCAAAGAGCATTGCAGCCTATCATTTATGCGAAGCTTTTGGACTATCCGGTGCGAGTTTCCTTCCTCCCACCAGCTTCAAAGTCATCATACACAGGACAAATCTGGAGTGTTTCCAGGTCTGTTTGTTGTTTATTTGTTTAGTGTATTTATTAGTGGTGTAGTTAGATATATGTTTAGTTAGAATTGTAGTTAGAGTTAGTATATTGGTAGTTTAGTTTAGTTAGTTTTGTTTTATTTCTTTTTCATAGAAATTATAAAATCAACAAAAATATCTCTTGCTGTCTTAGGGCAGAATATAATGATTTTTTCAGGTTTTATTCAAATCTGTGAATTGTATATATTGTATACTTTGTGAATAAGTTATATTTCAGTTAGTAGTTAGTATAGTAGTAATTAGTAGTTTGTATATATAGTTAGTTAGATTAGTTTAATTTGTTTTAATAATTTTTTTTAATTAGATTAGTGTATTAGTTTGTTTTAATTAGATTAGTTAGTTTAGTTTGTTTTATTTAGTTTTAGTTAGATTAGTTATTTTAGATTAGTTTTCTTTTTGTTTTCTTAGGACCTTAGATCGGCTAACGGAGCCTCTAAACCCGTCAGGGTGGTTCATTCCAAACGGCTTGGGTTATTAGACAACCCTGGACCGGTTCTAGCTTCTCTCAGTTGACGAACGGTCAATTTTGCCCATCAAAAAATGGTGCTAGAAGGAGGGCCTGAACTTAATTAATGGCATGAGGTGGTCGCAAGACTCCTCCCCCCCCTAATCGCTCACCTATATTGACTAGAAGCCGTTCACACGATAATATTCCCCTTCAAACAACAACTACTTCAACCGACGATCCACATATCACAGTTGAGCCAGCAACCCCTAATCCTATAGGTGTTGACATACAAGAGATTGTTTTTCAATCTCTTATTAAAAAACATAGTGCCTTAGCTCGTCTTAGGAAACCAAACCGTCCATGGGGTCAACCTTTGGACTTCTCTGATATCATAGAACAATTAGGTGACACTAACCTCGCTGTGAATCCTACAGATCCAAACTTAAATCCCGCTGCAGGAGGATCTGGGATACCTTCTTCACCACCTCCCTCATCTCCTTCCTCTTCTGGACGATATTCCTTGTTAGACGAAGGCAATTCACCTTCTCAGCCTTCCACACCCACTACCCCAATGGCAAATCAGAACAACCCTGCTAGACCCTCGCTTGATCAGGATGTTGTAGTTGTACCTGGAGCCCAGCACCCTTTACCTAAACACCCGGAGAAATGGCTTCCCAAGTTTGATCCTGATTCAAAACAGATAGCTGAAGATCATATCAAAAAATTTATGTTAGCCATTAGACTCTGCAATGTTGAACATGAAGATGTTGTTTGTAGGTTGTTCCCTTATACTTTCGAGGGTAGTGCATCCACATGGTACTTTTCCCAGCAAACCCATACCATCGTGTCCTGGGAAAATTTTAAGTCATGATTTTTGGGAAATTTCGGAGATGGTAAGCCTCCGGAGGTCTTAGTCATGGATCTTTCAAGCTTAAAAATGAACCCAAAAGAAAAAGTTAAAGACTTTAACCAAAGATTCTTAATGCTTAAAAATCGAATCCCTGTAGATTCCATGCCTGCTGAGAGTCTTATAATAACTTACTACACTAAAGCTTTACATCAAAGTATATCTATTTGGGTTAAACGATCCAAGAAAGCCACGTTGTTAGAGGCCTTCGAGGAGGCCAGCCAGATTGAAAAGGATATACTTAGTCTTAAAGACTCTCCTAGCAATGAAATTGAAACTAGTTCTTCTTCCAAAAAGAAGATTGAAATTCTCCCCTGACCTACGCAAAGTAAAACACAACTTGAAAACTCTGATTTGGGAAATATAACTAAATTTGTTCAAAAACTGTCGAATCAAGTTATAGACTTAAAAAGGTCAACTGAAGAAGCTTCTTCGAGTAAAGGACCCTACAAACCCCCTTTCCGAAAGTCTTTTCCTACCAACCAACCTAATCCAAACCCCGAACGCTTAAATCTAGAAAGTTTGTATTGTGCCCTTCAAACAATTCTAGAAGCCCAGAATAAATTGATGCCCCTTGATACCCCTTAGGAGGTAGTTGAACAGGAAACAATTTAGGAAGAAGATTCTTCTCCAAACATCATTGGAAACTTCTCATATAGTATCTTCCAAGCAAACTTCGAGACTGTACATACTTATAACACTAGGAGTAAGACAACAAACAAGCCTTCTATCGATGACACCACAACTTCACCTCCAAAGCCTTCCAAATCAGCTGAGACTAAACAGAGTAATGTGAACCCCAACTTAGATTATGATGTTGTTGAAGATCT